>JAQZBX010009969.1:0-45149 GCA_029593785.1 Cabassous unicinctus
TCCATCATACAAGAATGTTCCTGTATGTTCAAATTTCTCAATAAAACCCTCTCCACAGCATTACCTTCCAGGCTCCAGATGCTCTTTGTATGTTTCAACTGTTATCTTTCAACACAGTAGCTGCAGTTTGATTGTTCCCTTAGTGTTCCTACCAGCTTTCCATCCTAAATGAGTCCCAGTTCAGGAGAAACAAAAGAATACCTTAGATCAGTTCTTTAATTAACCACCAGAAGTGTTGCAACAGATACATGCACACTAAATTTGTGCATAATGTGTGCTCTTCTCCTTCTATAGCCACAGTCCAGGGACCTAGAAATGTGGGCCCATGTCTCAGAGACTCCTGTCAATCTGGGGAAAGAGTGGAATGGTGGCAAGTAAAAGTACTTTCCTTCCATTATTTCACTTTCCTTTTTCTTGAGTTAGCATTTGCTTGGTTGCTCTAAACATTTTGCCTGATTTCTTGAGTTCAGAGCATATTGATCCAGGCAGTTTCTGATTGTTTACCAATGGTTCTATTGGGGAAGAAAGCAGGCATTTGGTGCTTCCTATTCTGCCATCTTGCTGAAGTCTGTTATCATTACTTTTAAATGCTCCTTGATAAATTATCATTTAGAACAAGAGGTGACACAGCTATCATGGTACTATCTGGCCTCCTTTCAGCTTGCTTGTAGCATTCAAAGTGGTTAGATAATTTTGTATTACTTGTAGATTACAGTTAGTGCACTAAGTCCACCATACCAGATGCTGAGGAGGACCAGGAACAGCACATCAAAGAAAGTACTTTGTGGTAATACAGAACTGTAAAGGCACCTAGGCTGGGATACCCAGAGCGAAGAGCAGGTACTTGGGCAAGCCACTCAGGAAATACATGGTCTGCACAGAGCTATGGATTACATGGTGCCAGGCAGTTCCAGGCCCAGTCCATGATACTTAGTGGCCCCAGGTCAGATGCCTGAGTGCCACACCACCACAAGTTAAGTCAGCTCAGGACATCTGTCCTCTAGCCAGGCTGCACTGGGCCAAAGTGATGTTATGAGAGTACAGCACCCTGTACAGACAAGGCAGACTGTATCAGACTCAATTTTAAACTCTCATAAAATGTTAGAGAACAAGGTGATATTCCAATTTTGAAAGATCATTTAAAATATTTCTATTTTTTCAATAAATACTTTTGAATGATTTCTTTCAACTAGGATATTTCTAGCTCCTGCAGATACAACAGGGAGCCCTACACATTGTCTACAGGCAAAGAGCTAAAAACCCATGAAGGAAATATAAAAATGAAGGGAAATTACCAAATATGAAATTTTGTTATGGGTATAAAAAATAAATATGACAAAATAGAACATATTACTAAGATGGAGAACTGAAGACAGGAATCGTAGGGCAGAGGCTACATAGTACTCACCAGGACAGATTAATTCTCAGAAGATCCTAACTCCCAGAAAGAAAAATGGGAAAACAGTTTTTTTAACTATTTTGTTTTTTGTAGGAAGAAAATATAATTGAAGGACCTACCAAAATGTACTTCATAATTTTAATTCCTTCTCAGAGTTGAAAGTTACATTTGAGAGGAATTAGAGTTTTCTTTTCATAAAGCACTAATGTGAGCTTTGCTTCATGTGAATATTGTTGCAAATATTTACTAGAAAAAAAGTGTGTGAAAAATAAGACTTGGGGGAAAAACAATTGTTTAATGTTTTGTTACAATTTTATTTCCAGTCCCAGCAAAACACATGGTTTCTATTGTCTTCATCCAGAATTTAAACAACTGAAAACAAACAAAAATATATGAAAAAAGTAGCTTTATTATAATAAATTATATGGAAAATTTTTGTTGTTAACTACCTGCACATTTTTAAAGGTAGGTGTTTCCCATGTTTCATCAAACACACTATGGAACTGGATATCAATGCCCTCTGCCCTTTGAAATTATCTGAGGAGTGTAAAAGTTTGTGATGCCTGGGTCTCACCCCAAGACATTCTGATCTAATAGATCCTGGTTTTACAGTCTACATTCATGGTTTTAAAATGTGATACTAATAGGCATCAAAGTTTGAGAAACCATTGTTTAATGAGCTGATATAGGACATTGTTATTTACAGTGCAGGGTCATGTGCCAGGAGCAACAGTAAATACTGGGAGCTTGGTAGCAAAGTGGAGTCAAAGTCTTCACCCCAGAACTGTGGAAACAGAATTCTCATTTTAACAACTTTCCAAGGAATATAGGCCCAATAGAGCATTAGAACTTGAGTTTAGATTCCACAACACCATGAATAAGCTCTTTACCAAAAGTGATGATACTACTCCTGCCTCATTCAGTTCATAACAAGTACATCTCTGCTGAGAAGAGAAAATATAGACATTGCAAAGAAAGGTAATAATTCTGTATAGATTTTAATGTTTATAATTCCCCTCTCCTAGGTGTTAAGCTTTCCATCTTCTCATAAGTTTAACTCTGCCTTGGTTTTTGACTCAAAATGAAATAATCTTAATTGAAAATACTAAATGATACAGTCAGGGTTAGGATGACAAACTGCAGTGTTTTACCTCTCCCATTACTCCATATTTTCAGCCCCACTTACAGAAGGTAACTTTATCTAATTATTATAGCTCTTAGGATATCTCCAGGTGTTGATTTTATGTGTTCATTTTAAATTTTATTTTTCCCAATATATACTCGACATATATTCCCCAATATATGTGCCTTGTTTAATGGCATCCCCACAAAATATCTAACTATCTGCAGTATTCCAAAATTATTATATCACTATGTAAAAGAAATTAAGTCAGTGTTTACTTCATTTTCTAAATATTTATTGTAAGGTTTAGCTGTATAAAAATTTCTTGCTCATACAATTGTTTTCCTGGAAATAATGCACATAATAATCCTAATGGGCATGAAGTGATATCCCAATGTAGAATAAGTTTGCAATACTATATAGTCTAATGATTTTAAGCATATTTTAATATGCTTAATAGCCACTGAATAAACACATGTTTATTCAAGGCTTTGACCAAATTTTAATGTTCATTGTTTGTCTTTTGGTTTTTGAGTTGTAGAAATTTTTAAAATATATTTTAGATATTAAACTTTTATCAGATATATGGTTTAACAGTATTTTCTACCATTCTGTAGATTGTCTTTTCACTTTCTTCATAAAATGTCCTTTGATGCATAAAATTTATAATTCAGATTCTGTTCATTTATTTCCTAGTACATTTGGCATAAAATCTAAAAATCCATTATCTACTAAAATATCCTGAAGATATTTACTTATGTTTAAATGTAAGAGTTATATAGGGCTGTAGGGTAGGAGTTGCAACTCCACCAATATTCCAGGCACAGCTGGCACATAAGTAGGCCAGAGGCTCCAGTAATCTAAGCACCTTTTTTTAAACAATTTTTTTATTGTGGGTAAAAATCAAAATTTTCACAATACATACCAATATTTGTAAAATGATATATAAATACATATGCATATATGTGCATTTGCTTACATAAATGTTTATATATATATATATATTTAAAGTGCTTAGATTACCTAAATATTACTCAGAAATTACAGGGATTCCCATGTTCCTCACCTCCCACACCTCCCACAACATCCCACACCAACATCCTTCATCAGTGTGGCACATCACCAACAATGGATATACACATCCTGGGACCTTGCCACCGAGCATAGACCACAGTTCACATCATAGACCACACTCTCTCCCACACAGTTCTGCATGGTATATGCTGATGAAAAATGGCCTACATCTATCACCACAACGCCACTCAGGACAACCCCCAAGTCCAGAAAAAGGCCCTGTATTTCAACTGCCACTCCCCTCCCTGCCCAAAAAACGTCCAGTGGCCACTGGCTCCATCACACTGTTACAATTTCTTCCATTGTCTAAGCACCTTTAAAATATATATATACATATATATAAATAACATTTATGTAAGCAAATGCACATATATGCATATATATTTATATATCATTTTACAAATATTGGTATGTATTGTGAAAAATTTGATTTTTACCCACAATAAAAAAAAGTTATATAAGATTAACTCTTATAGTTAATTGTTGATACATTTTGAATACATTTTTATAAATTGTGAGAGGTAGGGTTCCACAAAATTCTTTTGAATATGGATTTTCTGTTGTTACAGCACAATTTGCTGACGAGACTGTTGCTTTCTCATTGAATAGACTTGGTATTCTTGTCAAAAATCAACTGGCCATGGGAAGGAGAGAGAGAGTTTATATGGGCACTAAATTTAATTTAATATTTAATATTCTAAACTAATTGCAACCTAGTTTGAATTTATGCCAAATTAACTTCAATAACTAATGAAAAGTGATCCTTTATTACACACCTTCCCTCCCTTTTTTTTTGCAGTTTGACTCACACATTTCATCTTTATTCATTGTGCCCAATGCAGTTTTATAATGATATTTATCAATTTGTATTTTGCAGCTCATAAAAAATAAAAAGTAGAATTGTGATGCAAAACAATTATAATATTGATATTTACTAATATTTTTAGTTTTTTGAGAGATCTTTATTCATAGTTGTGTTATTGTTTAATATCCTTCCATTTCCAAATGAAAGTCTCACTTCAGTATTTCTTTTAGGGCATCTAGTGGTAATAAACTACTTCAATTTTGTTCATTTGAGAATGTCTTAAATTTCTCCCTCATTTATGAAAATCATTTTTGCAAAATACAGAATTCTTGTTTGATGTTTTGTTTTTCCTTTCATCACTTTAACTATGTGTCCCTCTTCCTTTTGCCTTTTATACCTAATGAGAAATCTGTGCTTAATCTTTGTGAAGAGTCCTTGTACATGATGAAATACTTCTCATATTGCTTTGAAGATTCTATTTGTATTTTTCTTTTGGTATTTTCAGTGTAATATATCTTTTGAATTTGTCCTATTAGGAGTTTGTTCAGCTTCTTAGATGTGAATATATGAGTCTTTCTTAGAATTTAGGAAGTTTTTGGCCATTCTTTCTTCAAATATACTTTCCACCCTATTTTCTCTCTTCTTCTGATGTAGACTTTGATTAATGACTTTCCACACTAATTTTGGAAAACTGTATTCCATGTAGTATATGATTGATGATGTCTCTGTTCCATTAGCTTGTACTCAATTAATGTTTTGGCACAATGCTTCTTGAACACCTGTATGAAGCAAAACATACATAAACAAAATAGCAATGCAACACAAAACAAAATTTAAAAAACCACTTCTACAGTGTGGCAGAATGGCTCTTTGCTGGGGCTAAACCCTTCAATCCTTAGTCAGGCTTGGACTGAACCCAGAAAGCATCCCGAAATAAAAGCTAACAGATTACCCAGGTATTTTCAGAGCATACACCTTGCCTGGGATTGTTTCCTGGCTTCCTATATATTCTAGTATCATTTTCACCAGAGAGCAGCAGTTTGATTATTTTCTAATATAAATTTTGAGAAAAGACTGTCTCTTTTCCAGCTTGAGTGATTTCTGTGATAGATGAAACAGAGACAATAAGCACCTGAATATAGGTGTGTGGTATTTAATAAGTGTGCTCTAGTACATCCATATCCAGGATCTATGGCCCCATACTGGAATTGTGGACTTAAAAATTCTGCCATGGAGCATAGAGGGGATAGGCAAAAGTTAGCAAAGAGCTATGTACTTTTCCTACTATTGCTACTTTGCTTTTTTCTTGATTCAACAGCCCCTGGTTCCTGTAAATTTATTTTTATTAGAGAAGTTGTGGTTTTACAAACAATCATGCATAACATGCAGGATTCCCATACATCACCTCACCATCAAGTAATTATAGTTATCTTGCATTCCACCATTGTAATATTTGTTACAAATGGTGGAAGGACATCATGAAAATATTATTACTAATTATAGTCTATAGCTTACATTTGGAGTATTTTCCCCAGAAGCCACCCTATTGTTAACACAATGTATTAGTTTTGAATATTTTTACAGTTCATGAGAAAACATTCTCATATTTGTACTGTTAGCCACAGTCCATAATCACAAAGGGTTCACTCTGTTACAGTGTCATGTCCTGTACAATCCATCCAAAGTGTACACTCAGTGGTTCTCAGTTTCATCACAGAGTTGTGCTCTCTTCACCTCAGTCAATGTTAGAACTTTTTCATTACTCAAAAAGCAAAAATCCCATACCATCTTATAACCCCCAATTGTTAGTCCTAAGAACTGATATAGTAACTTCTTTGTTAATGCTGCAAAAATATTAGAATATTACTAACTATAGTCCATAAGTTACATAACATGCATTTTCGCATACATTGCCATATTCTTAACACCTTATAATAGAGTAACATTCTTGTATTTGTAATATAAACCACAATCCTCATCCACCATATTAAAGTCTCTAGATTATCCTCTAGCTTCCATTAAATGGGCATTTATGTCCCTAGAGTATCTCTTTCCTCCACAATCCTATTCATAAATCAGCAGTTTTAGTTATAATCACTATAATGAGTATCCATTTCCAAACATGTACCATCAACCTTATTAAGCTTTCTACATAGATTCAGCATCTGCTCCCCCTTCTCAGCTCATGTTCTTTTTCTATTAACCTATACTCTCTACTTTAACTCCATGAATTTACTCAAAGATTTAAATGCTATATCATTTACCGTATTTGTTCTTTTAAGTCTGGCTTATTCCAGTGAACATAATTTCCTCCAGGTTCATCTATGTGGTCTTTGCATCCCAACTTCATTTCTTCTTAAAGCTGAATAGCATTATATCAAATGCATATACCACATTTTGTTTACCGATTCAATAGTTGAAGGACACGGGATGTTTTCATCTTTTAGCATTCATGAATAATGCTGCAATAATATCATTTTGCAAATTTCATGTCATTCCTTATGGTTTTCTGAATATATTCCTAGAAGCAGGAATGCCCGATCATATGGCAATTCTATATTTAGCTTCCTGAGAGGTCCACCAAATGGCCTTCCACAGTGGCAGTACCATTTTGTATTCCCACGAACAGTGAAGGAGTGTTCCTATTTTTCCATATCTTCTACAGCTCTTGTAGTTTACTCTTGTTGTTTTTTAATAATGGCCATTCTATAATAATGAAATATCTCATTGTAGTTTTGATCTGCATTTCCCTAATAGCTAGTGTTGTTAAGCATATTTCATATGATTTTTGTGCATTTGTGTTTCCTCTTTGGAAAAATGTTTCTGGAAATCAAAACCTTATTGCTTATGTGATTTCCAAATATTTTCTCCTATTGAGTAGGCTGTATTTTCACATTTTTGGCAAAGCCTTTTGAAGCACAAAGTATTTAATTTTGAGGAAGTCCCATTTATCTACTTTTCTTTAATTCCTCAAGCTTTGGGTGAAAGGTATGCTAAACCATAACTTATCACAGGACCTTGAAGATGTTTCCTTATACTGTATTCTAGGAGATTTATACTTCCAGATTATATATTTATGTCCTTTATGCATTTGAATTCATTTTTGTATAAGGTGTGGGAAATGGGTCCTTATTCTTTCTTTTAGATATGGATATACAGTTCTTCTAGCTCTACTTGTTGAAAACCTATTCTGACCCAGATGGGTGGATTTGTCAGCTTTGTCAAAATCATTTGACCATAGATGTGAGAGTCTATTTGGAAACTCTCAATTGAATCCCATTTGTCAGTAAGCCTATCTTTATGCCAGTGTCATGCTGTTTCTACCATTGTAGCTAGGTAATATGCTTTAAAGCCAGGAAGTGAGAGCCCACCAACATTGTTCACCTCTTTAACGATATTTTCAGCTATTCAAGTCCCCTTACACAATGAAAAAATTGATTATTGGGCTTTCTATTCTGAAAAAAAAAATGCTGTTGTTATTTTTATTGGGATTGAATTGAATCTGTAAATTAAGTTTAGTAGAATTGACATCAATGGTATTTCATCTTCCAATCCATGAACATAGAATGTCTTTCCATTTACTTAGGTCTTCTTTAGTTTCTTTTAGCAATATTTTGTAGTCCTCTGAATACAAATTCTTTATGTCTTTTGATAAATTTCTTCTTAAATATTTGATTTTTAATCACTAATGTAAATGGAAGTTTTTCATTGACTTCTTTCTCAGGTTGCTCATTAATAGTGTATAGAAATGCTTCTGATTTTTGCATATTTATCTAGCATCCTGCCACTTTTCTGAACTTGTCTATCAATTCTACTAGCTTTGTTGTAGATTTCCTAAGTATAGAGTCATATCATCAGCAAATAACCAAAGTTTTACTTCTTCCTTTCTTTTTGGGTAACTTTCTTTTATTTCTTACCTTATTGTTCTAGCTAGAACTTCTAAAACAATATTGAATAATAGTAGTGATGGTGGGCATCCTTGCCTTGTCACAATCGCAGTGAGAAATCTTTCTTTCACTGTTGAGTACAATGTTAGCTTTGAGGTTTTAATATATCCACCTTCTAATGTTGAGAAATTTTCCTTTGTGTCTTATCTTTCAGATTGCTTTTATCAAGAAAGACTGCTTTATTTCATCAAATGCCATTTATAGCTTTATTGATATGATCATGTGATTTTTCTTCTTCAATTTATTGATGTGCTCTATTACAGTGATCGATTTTCTTGTGTTAAAACACCCTTGCATACCTGTGGTAAAACCACTTCATACTGATGTATAATTCTTTAAATGAGCCTTTGGGTTTAGTTACCAATTTTTTTGTTGAGGAATTTTTCATCAATATTCATTAGAAAAATTGGTTCATATTTTTCTCTTTTGGTAGTATCTTTATCTGGCTTTGGTATTAGGGTGATATCAGATTCATGAAATGAGTTTTCCAGCACTCCTTCTGTATACATTTTTTGAAAAACTTGAGCACGATTGGTATGACATCTTATTTGAATGATTGGTAGATTTCACCTGTGAAGCCATCTCATCCTGGGCTTTTCATTTCTTCGAGGTTTTTGGTAATTATTTCAATATCTTCACTTGCTTTCAGTTTGTTGAGATTTTCTATTTCTTCTAGTGTTAGAGCAAGCTGCTGATAAGTTTCTGGGAATTTCTCCATTTTATCTATGGTGTCAAGTTTGTTCGCATACAGTTGATAATATCTTCTTATGATATTTTTTTTTCTGCAGGATCATTGGTAATGTTCCTCTTCTCAATTAAGATTTTATTTATTTTCATCTTCTCTCATTCTTTCTTTGTTAGTCTAGGTAAGGTTTGTTGATCTTGTCGATCTTCTTGAAGAACGAAGTTTTCTTTTTAAAAATTCTCTCTATTGCATTTTATTCTCAATTTCATCTATTTCTGATCTAATCTTTGTTATTTCTTTCCTTTTGCTGGCTTTAGAATTATATTGCTTTGCATTTTCTAGTTCATCCTGGTATGCAGTTAGGTCTTTAATATTTGTGGTCTTTTTTTCTAGAAAGCATTGAGAACTATAAATTTCCCTGTCAGCACTATCTTCATTGTATCCCATAGTTTTTTTATATGTTGTGTTCTCATTTTCATTCATCTCAAGATTTCTTATTTCTCTTGCAATTTCTTCTTTGGTCCACTGACTATTTAACATTGTGATATTTAATCACCATATATTTGTGAATTTTCCCTTTTCTGCCTGTTACTGATTTCCAACTTCATTCCATTGTGAACAGAGAATTACAGTATTTTTTAATTTATTCAGGTCTGTCTTGTGACACAATCTATGGTCTATCCTGCAGAAGGATTCATGAGTACTTGAGAAGATTATATATCCTGCTGTTTTTGGGTTCTACAATCAATAAAAGTTCCTTAGGAATAATTCATTTTTCATATTATTAAAGCTCTCTTGACTTGTTGATCCTCTGTCCATATGTTCTATCCAATAGTGAAAGTGGTGTATTGAAGTTTCTAACAATTATTGTAGATACTTCTATTTCTTTCTTCAGTTTTGTCAGTATGTGCCTCAAGTGTTTTGGGGCACCCATGTTGGATACACATTTATCATTGTTGTTTATTCTTGTTATAGTGTCTCTATTATTAATACAACTGTCTTTATCTCTTAAGAAATTTTGCATTTTAATTCTTTTTATCTGAAATTATTATCATAACTCCTGATCTTCTTTTGTAACTATTTGTATTGAATATCGTTTTCCAGCCTTTCTCTTTCAGCCTGATTGTATCCTTGCATTTAGAGCGTGTCTTTTATAGACAGCATATAGATGGCTAATATTTTTTATCCATTCTGACAGTCTATGTTTTTTGATTGTGGAGTTCATTTCATTAACATTCAACATTATTACAGTTAAAGCATTACTTACTTTGTCCATGTTATCCTTTTGCTTTCTGTTGTTGTATCTTACTTATGTTTGCCTTTTTATCCTTTTAGTTACCCTTCCTTATATTCTTCTTTTCTGCACTCTTCTCCAGGACTCTCTCCCTTGTCTTTTCTTATTAGTTTGCAAAACTCTCTATCATATCTCTTGTACATTTGATCTCTTTTTTTTTTTTTACAAAATATCTCCATTTCGGTTTGTCTTTGAAGACTTTAAACTCACCCTCATTATTGAAGGATAAATTCTCCACAAAAAGAAATTTTGACTGACAGCTTTTTTCTAGCAGTAATTTAAAAATGTATTACCCTTGCTTTCTCATCTCCATGGTTTCAGATGAGAGACTGAGAGTTAGTATTATTGAGATACCCTGGTATGTGATACATTGCTTTTCTTTTGCTGCTTTCAGAATCCTCTGTTTATCAGTGGCATATGATATTCTGAATAGTAGGTCTATTCCAATTTATTTTCTTTCAAGTACATTGGCTTTCTTGGATAATAGCATTTATGTCTTTCTAAAGGTTGGGAAAATTTCAGTCATTATTTCTTGAAATATAATTTCTGCCTTTTTTCCTCATGCATCTCCTGCTGGAACATCTGTAATACATATGTTTGTGCATTTTGCACTGTCATTCACGTCCCTGAAATACTGTTCAATTTTTTCCATTCTTTCTTTTCTCTTTCTATTCTTCTATATTCCAATTGAAAATCTGTGTCTTTTAATTCACTTATTCCGTCCTCAGCCAATTCAAACCTGTTTCTATATTCCTCTAGTGTATTTTTAACCTCATCCATTGCACCCTTAATCCTATTACCTCTTTTAATTTTCTTTGCAGGCTTTCTAAATTTTCTTTATGCTCAAGTGTCTTTTTATAACCTTTATATTTTTAGCCATACTTTCCTTAAACTCTTTGAATTGATTTAGGAAATTTGTGTAAGCATTATTGATTAGTTGTCTTAAATCTTATGTCTCATCTGGATTCTTGGTTTGTTCCTTTGTCTGGGCTATCTCTTCTTGTTTCTTAGTATGACTTGTAAGTTTTGCTGATGTATTGGCATCTGATTATGTTGATTATTAAACTCTGTTCAATTTCTCTGTCTTGCCTAGTGGTTTTGTTCAATAATTATTCTTTGATTTTTTATACAACATTTTCTGAAACATTAATATTGCTCTGTTTAAATTTCAAAATAGGACCAGTGACCCGCTAATGTGCATAGACAAAATCCATTGTGGCCTGGGATTAAGGATAAGAGAAACATGACCTCTCTTTATTCATGTTCCCAACCTGGCAGCAGATGACACTCTTGGCCAAAATTTTCCATCGTGGTGATTCTTTTATCTTTCACTGGCTGGATATTTTTTGCCTGCAGTTCAAAGCCAGTCCTTGCTATTTAAACTCACTCAAAAGCAATCACACTCTGTCCACCAAAGAACCTTCCTTCTTCAGAGGGTGGAAGAAGTCCATTCTGTTATCAGTTGGCCACCATCAGCCACAGGGTTACCTGATGCTGTTTGCCTTGAGGGTTGGTTATCAGCACCATCACAGCTGTGGGGGCACATAACCCAAATTTCCTTTTAGCCTCTTTGTCTCTGTCTGCAAACCATCCTATTCTATGTGTGTGGCACTCTCTTTGTCTGCAGATCCCCAAAGCAACTCCATTGGATAGCTTCTGCCCTTTGTCCTCTGTTTTGTAAGAGCACTACACCTTGTCTTACCTACTTCAATGCCATATTTCTGTAACTCCTGCTATAAACTTTTAACTGAGATCCAGAGTTATTCAAAACTTGGAGGAGGATGGGAGCTGCCTATTCCATCATCTTGCTGATGCCTCTTACTACTTTTCTGGCATCTGAAGTTCTATATTGTGTTATTCATTCTTTTCAGCTAAGTTCTTATATCTTTTTAAGGAGAATTCTTATGGTTTGAGAACTCTTCTGATAATGTGTTATACATGAATGAAGAATTAATTAAACAACAAAATATTAGACCTAAAATGGATTATTCTTCAAGATTGAGCTTGGGGGTAATGCCTGTTTCAAGAAACACATATTGTAAAATGTCTTAGAATTTGCTTTGTGACTTAAGACCAATTTTACTGACATCAGGGGATCCTCTATAGCATATTCCAGAAAGAACTCACATGGCTGAAGTTAATATATTGAAGGTTTTTCATAATTAAAGATCTAATTCATCTTTATATTACCACTCTTCAGTATGACACAATATCCAGGGATTACCAAAAATCTCTGTAATGCCTCTATGAAAAATAAAGACCAGTTCAAAAATACAACAATATGGCAATATTTAATTTGTCTCAAAAAAATAACTCAGACCAAATAACTATAATAGTAATATGTATGTAAGATGAGAAGTTTGAACACTTATGGAAGGGTTGGTACCAAGAAAGAGAGAAAAAATAGTGCACATCAATTAGACATATGAAGATATGTACAAAATTTAATCTGCTAAAGTTGGAGGTGTATAATTCTAGGGAACAAAAAACAAGAAGATAGAAGATATATACAGAATATTGCTGTTTCTATAAAGAAATATATTTTCTCGTTGCATGTATAAGTTTATAATTTAAAATAATTACATTTTTAACTTGTTTATAATTGAAACCATAGAGTAGATTACTTGATTAATGACAACAATTGTGTGTAGTTAATTGTGTGTAGTTAAAACTACACTCTTGGGTGTAGTTTTGAGTTTTCTAGAAATGGCTAGCTTTGTCTTCTTTGGTAGTTCAGGTTCCTTCAGTCATGCAAGAGGTTCAGGCACCTGCCCCCACAGAGCTTCCAGAGGGACTAGCTCAGGCTCTGGGACTTTGCACAGTTCTGGTCAGCAAGGTACCTAAGAGTGAGATTTGTTAAAGTAGTGGGTCATGGATGATGTTTAGAAATATCTCTTTGCACACCCTACAGGTTGACACAAGCTTGAATTCTTCATTTCCCAGTTGAATTGATACACCTGACAGTGCACCTGTTTGGTAAAGCTCTGTGTTGCTTCTTTACAGTGAACAGCCTGTGTCACAGGTGGGTGCCCCATTCTCAGAAGTGCTGTATCAGTGATCACATGCCATACCACTTGCCCCTTACATATCACTGAGCAGCTGTAGAGGTACTTGGCCTCAGCCCACCTCCAGAGTCCATGTAGGAGATTTCATAGACAACTTGGGATCCAAATTCATTGGCTGGCAGATGTTCCCCAATTCCAGAGAACTTTAGGAAAACCTGGTTTACATAGTTTAGTTGTAGAAGAATCTTTTTGAAGGCCAATTACATCACATCCTTCTGCTAAGAGCTGCTCACAACAAAGCCTCAATGTATATGAAAAAAATGGACAGAAATGAAGGGAGCAATATAGAATCCTCAATAATAGTCATATTATTCAATAATTGATAGTACATCTAAAAAGAGGATCAATGAAGAAACAGAGGACTTGAGCAACACTATTAACTAATTAGATCTAATGGGCATATATAAAGCACTCCACCCAATGACAGCAGAGTACTTATTCAGGTGCACATGGAACATTTCTTAGGGTAAAGCATGTTTATGCCACAAATAAAATCAATAAATTTAAAAATATTGAAGCTATATAATTGTATTCTTGAATCACAATGCAATAAAGCTAGAAATTAACAAAGAAAGTGAAAAGTGCACACTACTAAACAACCAAAGGGTCAGAAAAGAAACCACAAGGGAAATTAAGAGATATCTATTGATGAGCACAAGGAAAACATAACCTACCAAAACTTAGGGGATACAGCAAAGCAGTGCTCAAAATGTATAGCTTTAAATGCCTATGTTAAAAAAAAAGAAGAATGGTCACAAATCCCTAGTCTATCCTCACATCTAGAGAAACCAGATCAAGAAGTGCAAACTAACCCAAAAGTTAGTAGAAGGAAGTAGTGAAGATTAGAGCAGAGATAAAAGAAATAGAAAACAGAGAGACAATAGAATCAACAAAACCAAAGATTTCTTTTTTGAAAAGATCAATAAAATCAACAAAATTTAGCTAGTCTGAAAAACAAAATGGGAGAAGGAACAAAAATAACTAAAGTCAAGATTGAGAGTGGAGCTATGACTATTATTAATAAGCAACAATATGGGTGGAACTTGAAGCCATCATTTTGCATGACATAACCTAGACACAAAAGGAAAATGATTGTAGGATGTCTCTTAATGACATGCTTAGCATAAGCAAATTCAGAGACAGAAAGCAGAAGAGTGGTGACCAGGGGTGAGCAAAGACAATGGAGAATAATGGCTTGGTGGGTATGAGTTTTTGTTTGTGGTTGAACATCGTGGTGAAAGTTATGCAGTATTGTCAATGTATTAATGTCAAAGAATTGTCCTCTTTAAATGTTTAAAATGACTTTATATATCGATAGATATTTTACCACAATTTAAAATAAATTTAAAAATTAAACTAACTCCCCAGATCTGTGAAGGACATAAACTTTCAGATTTGAGAAGATTAAAGAAATTAAAACAGGATAAACTCAAATAAATCAGTGCCCAGATACATCATTAATGAAACTGCTGAAAACTATTACAAAGAAAAAAAGTCTGGAAAACAGCCAGAGAAAACAACACTTTAGAAGTAATGGAGCAAGGTAGTCTTTACAACAAATGGTCACTGAATAGCTGGAATTCATATGAAAAATAAATAAATAAATAAATAAGGAAAATACTGACCTAATATACTTTATACACACATCAACTCAAAACAAACATAAATGAAAAAAATATAAAATATAAATCTTTTAAAAGAAAACTTAAAATCTTTGAAAGTGTTCTTAATCATGATGCCAAAAGCACAGTCTGTTAAGGTAAAAATTGATATGTACTTTATCAAAATTAGAAACAATTTTCAGAATACAGTGAAAATAATGACATGACAAGCCACAGACTGAAGAAAATATTTGCAAATCACAAATTCAACAAGTTACTCATATCCAGAGTATATAACTCAAAACTCAAGGTAAAATACAAATAACCCAACTTTTAAAATGAGTGATTTGTACAAATGCTTCATCAAAGAATCCAGCTGAGATAGCAAATGAGTACACACAAAGATTCTCAACATCATTATATTAGAGGCTTGGCACACTTACTAGAATGGCTAAAATTAAAAAAAAAAAACTAAGTGACGTTATCAGGTACTAGAGTAAATGTAGAGCAACTGGGTCCCTTATACACTGCCGGTGGGAATGAAAAATGATATAGTCACTTTGGAAACAGATTAGCAGTTACCAAAAAAATTGAATATGCACATAATTTGACCCAATAATCCTACTCTTAGATTTGTACTCTAGAGATAGGAAAGATTATGTTCCACAACCTGCACACAGTTTTCATGGCAGAACTACTGATAGTTACCAAGAGCTGGAAACAACACAAATGTAATTGAAAAAGACATATTTTGTCATAACTTACAAAATTGTGTGGGACAGAGTGTAAACTGTAATGCAAACTGTAGTCCGTGGTTAGTAGAAATGCTTCAAAATGGGTTATCAATTGTAACAAATGTACCACACTAATGAAGGATGTTGTTAATGTGGGAAAGTGTGGGAGGGTGAGGGAGGGGGGAATATGGGAATCCCTTGTATTTTTTATGTAGCATTTATGTAATCTAGATTTCCTTTAAAAATAAAAATTAATTTTAAAAAGGATATCACGAAAATCATACATCCATAATATGGGCTACTCCATAGCAGTGAAAAATAGGAATGAATGATCCTCCCAGCAATATGGATCAATCCCAAATGCATTATGATGACTGAGAAAAGACAGCCTCAAAAGGTTAGGTCCTTTGTGAGTCCACTGATGGAATATTCTGGCAAAGAATAAACAGGGGTTATGGGTTGGGGGAGGGATCACCTTTACCTTGAAAGGAGCAGGAAGAGGGAGAGTTTTGTGTTAAACATGTTTATTATGTGCCAGCAATGTCACTTCATCTATATTGTTTCATTAATTCCTCAAAAATGCTTTGTGAAATTCACATTTTATCTTCACATCACAGCTTAAGAAACAAACAAAACATGGTTGAGAAAGGTTAAATGATATATATATATATATATTTACTAAAGGATGAAACAAGAATTGAATCCAAACTACTGTATTTAACAATTTGATAGGTATATAGTCTTTCAATCTCCTTCTCTCTCTCTCTCTCTCTCCTCTCTCTCTCTCTCTTTCAATTGCTTGTATAATGTAGGAATTCAAGAGTAGAGGACTAAAGAAGAAGTTGAATGACTGGAGAATCACTGAAGTACTTTGGCCTCACCTCTTCTCTAAACATTCCTCTCCATGGCAAAATTCTCCTTAGAGACCCAGAAACCAATCTTAGCTCCATCACAACCTATGATTTGATTTGGAGTGATTTAAGCTTTGGGGACTTGTTTTAGTTTCCTAGCTGCAAAAAAATTACCATGCAATGGGGTGGCTTAAACAATGGTAATTTGTTGGCTCATAGATTTGAGGCTAAGAAGAGTCCAAAATTAAGATATCATTCAAGTTGATGTTTTCTCCCAGAACATGGACATTCTGGAACTGGCTGCTGGTGATCCTTGGTCCTTGGATTTTCTGTCACATGGAAATGCACATGGCTGCCTCTTCTGGTTTCTGCTTTCTTTTACAGATTCTGTTGAATTTCAGCTTCTTGCTGCTGGAACTTTCTCTGTAAGGCCTTCAACATATCCTGATTCAATTGGGCAACACCTTAATTGCAGTAACCTCATCCAAAGGTTGTACTTTTGCATCTATTCAACAAGTGGCTCATGAACCATATATGGATTTTATTGATTGGCTAAAAGAAGCTATAGATAGGCAAATAGATAATATTCAGGCTGCTGAGACATTGTTCATGCAGTTGGTTTATGAAAATGCTAATGTGGATTGTCAATAAATTATTTTACCTATTAAATCTATGGCAGTCACTATTGGAGATTTCTTAAAAGCATGTCAGAATGTTGGGACTAAAACCCATAAGGTGAAAGTTTTAGCTGCAATTATGACTTCTAATGCCACTTGTTTTAAATGTGGAAAGAAAGGGCATTTACAAAAGTATTGTACCTCTTGTTCTGGAGAGCCAGGGCATTTCCCTAATCAAACATGCCCTCACTGTAAGAAAGGTAAACATTGAGCAAATCAATGTAAGTCTCACTTTGTGGATCAAGGATGCCCTATGTTGAGAAACTTCAGGAGGAGCAGGGTTCCTGTCACTCCAAAAACATTCTGGGACAAACCACAAGCCTTTTGGGAAATGCCCAACTTACAGTCACTGACCTTAAAGCAGCCACCATTGGCAGTGCAGGACTTGACCTATGTGTTACCCAAGAAATAACTCTTCAGGAGCAAAATAAAGTAGAACTAGCTCTTACTGTGGTTTGGGGTCCTCTCCTTACCCACTCAGGGGTTGTTGTTCACCCAGGTGTTATTGATAATGATTACACTGCAGAAATTCAAGTTACGCTCACTTGTCCTTTATTCCAGGTCATACCTAAGGGACAAAGAATAGCTCAGTTGTTGCTCTTGCCTCAACCCAAATTAACATCTACTACAAAGCTGCAGCAGGAAGATTTGGAAGCACTAATTCTCAGCAGTTTCAGACTCATTCTTTGTAGAATTATAAGCTTATGTTAGCTATCTCTATAAATGGAGACATTTTTACTGGTTTAGTCGACACAGGAGCTGATGTTTCTATAATTTCTGAAAACTCTTGGCCATCCTCCTGGCCTAAAGAACCTTGTCCTTTTCCTTTATGAGGTGTAGGTGGATACACTACTACACAGTGAAGCTTCTCTTTTACAAGTTGTTGGGCCTGAAGGCCTGGAGGGACAGTTCCAACCTAATATTGTCCCTGCACCTACTAATTTATGGAGATGAGACCTTCTTTATCAATGGGATGCTCAAGTTATTAGTCCACATTTTTAGGATTGGCCACTGGCAGACTAACTCCTCTGAGATTAACCTGGACTTCCAATAAGTCTATTTAGGTTGACCAGTGGCCTTTATCAGAGAAGAAACACGATCATCCTCATCTTTTAGTTCAAGCATAATTGTCCAATGGTGGACTTTGAAGTTTCTCATAGTCTATGGAATACCCGTATATTTGTTATTCCTAAAAAGTCTGGAAAATGGAGACTTATATATGATCTCTGACAAATTAATAAAATAATCCAACCTATGGGAGCCCTCCAACTTGGCCTCCCTAATCCTGCCATGCTCCCTAAAGAATGGCATCTTATCATTATATATTTAAAAGACTGCTTTTTCACCATATCTTTGGCTGCAAAAGATAGGCTTTGATTTGCCTTTTCCCTTCCTTCTATTAATCATAATGCCCTGATGCAATGCTATCAATGGACAGTCCTCCCACAGGGGTCAATAGCCCTATAATTTGTCAGTACCTTATTCATCAAATCTTGCAACCAATTCAAAATAAATATTCCAAAATTATCTTAAATCCTCCAGAGGATTTTTTACAAATTTTATTACAAGAGATTTTAAAGGTTATCCAAGAAAATGGATTATTGGTTGCTCAAGAAAAAAATTCAAAAGATGGAACCATGGCAATATTTGGGGTATATTATTGCCAATCATACTGTTCAACCTCAACATTTACAATTAACTTTACCCTCTACTGTTACTTTAAATGATTTACAACATATACTAGGAATCATTAATTGGATTAATCAGGCCTTAGGCATTCTTACTTATGAGCTACAACATCTTTTTATTGCACTTGGAGGGGACTTTCAGCTGATTTCAGTTAGAACCCTCACTCCTGAGACCAAAGCAGAGTTACTCTAATCTCAACCTCCATATCTAAGAAATATCTTCATAGATATGATCCTGATTACCCTATTCATCTCTTCTGCTTAGTTATTCCACATTCTCCTACAGATATAATTGGACAATTCACACCTTCTGTGCATATTCTTGAATGGGTATTCTTAGCACATATGCCAACAAAGTTTTTAACTCTTCACTTCTAATCTTTCTTATCTCATTTCCAGAGGATAACAACACTCTTTACAAATTGCTGGAAAAGATCCAATTTATATTTTCATTCCAATTACCAGTAGACAGTTCAACACTTTTTTGTCTACTTTCTTGGATTTCCAATAAGCTATGCTTGATTTTATGGTGAAATTAAATTCACCCTATGGTCGGATAAGTTATTACAAAAATTCCATTTGTTACCTTTCATTTTACCACATATTGTCTCACATCAGCCTATTCCACAAGCATTTACTGTTTTTGTAGATGGATTTGTACACAACAGGAAGGCAGCTGCTACTTGGAGAACAACTGATGGGTGGAAATCCTTTGTAATATACCATCAACCCACTACACAAAAGGCTGAACTTACTGCTGTTGTAGCAATGTTAAAATATCTTCCTCATCAACATTTAAATATTATTAGTGATTCTGCCTATACTATTTATGTTGTTCATACTATTCAAACCACATTGATTAAGTTTTCTGATGATGAAGTTTTGAATTCCATTTTCCTTACTTTGCAATTCCTACTTGATCAATGTTCTGATCCCATTTACATTGTACATATCCATTCACACACCTCTTTATCAGGTCCTCGTACTGAATGGAATGACCATGCGTACTGTCTTGCAATGATGTCAACACTCAGTTTTCAACAAGCTCAAGCTTCTAATGATTTCTTTCATCAGAATGCCAAGCTTTAGCAAAGCAATTTCACCTTTCCCATCCCCAGGCTAAGCAGATCATTAAGGGATGTGCTGATTGTCAAGCTGTTACTTCTGTTCCAGTTAGGGGAGTCAACCCTCATAGAATTCAACTGAATGAACTTTGATAAATGGATGTTACTCATTTTCCTTCTTTTGGTAAATCGAAATATATATATGTTAGTATTGATAGCTTTTCTCACTGTTTTCTTCTCTTCATACCAGTGAGTGCACTTCCCATGTTTGCTCTTACCTATTACAGGCATTTGCTGCCTTAGGACACCCACAAATTCCCAATACTGACAATGGTCTTTCTTATACTTACCATAGTTTTCATCTTTTCCTACAGGATTGGGGTATTCATCGTGTTACCAGTATTCCTCATAATCCTCAAGATAAACCTATTGTACATTCACATCATCTTCTTAAAACATATTTAAAAAAACAAAAAAGAGGGAATAAGTATCTACCTCCCATGTTCAGTTGGAGATTTATATACTTTAAATTTTTTAAACAGAGATGTACACTCTTACTTGGCTATTGAAAGACATTTTTCAATAAAACCACAGCATCATGAACATCCTTTGATTTGATATAAAGACCCAGAAACTGGGCCAGGCTGGCAAGGACCTGCCTTATTGATAACTTTGGGCTGTGGTTATGTGTGTGTTACTACCTCTATAGGTGTTTGGTGGTTGACCACAAGAAATACTAAACCTTATCATGGACCTATCTGAGAAGGGTCTCCAACAACCCAACTTCAATCTGAATATGACCTTGGCCCTGGAAGAATTAGCTATACCATTAAAATTCTTGAACCTTCAAAATTGACCTTCCTCAAGGGCTGATGCTCAGCCTCCATGTTGTCACATGGGGAGGATTTAAAAAGCTTGACCAACAAGCCTCCCTTTTGTTAGCTCAGACCAATATGGTGGACACCCCAGAAAATCATTTTCTGGCATTTCTTGCTATTGTCACTAACAATTCTGTTAAGGTATTCACCATCCTCTTCCCCCTTTATTTATCAAATCCTGGAGTAAATGCAGAAATTTATTGGGCACATGTTATAGATCCCCCTACATTCACCCCCATTACCTGAGCAAATCCTGATCCTCCTATTTCTTTTAATGATTCCTATTTCACTGGAGGGTACTGGCTTCCCCCTAGGGAAACTCTGGATACCATTACTCAATGGTCTAAACTCAATTGTTCTGTTCATTACTTTACATTAGAACATCCTATTTATGTATCACTTGAAGAAAAGAATACCTGTCTTCCTTTGAGCGAAACACTTTATGCCTATAACAAATGGGGAAATTTGAGCACTCAACTAAATTTCTCAGTCATTAGTACTGCTGGCTATTCTGGGCATCAAACCTGTGCTTTTAATTATTCAGCCCTGGATTTCTGCATTGCACACAATCTCATAATCAGTTGCCCCTTTGGAAACCTTCTTAGAACACTTGTCCTAGTGTGAAGAAAGAACAAAATAATTTTACTTATGTTTCTTTGGGACCATATTGAAAGGTCTATATTCAAAATGACCTATAACACCTTTCCTAGAGTAAATATTACTGATTGGGAAGGTTTTGGAGCTGGTAGCTCCCCTATTCAGTTGAAGAATCCTATTACCTCCCATTGGCATTTAAATCTTTAGAGATTAAGACTTCCTTTTTTTAATAGTCAACAAATGATTGTACAGGATACCAAAGGTAATATTTCCTGTAGCAATAATCCACAAGGTAATGTTACTATCATTAAGTATAATAATGATTCTGTAATGATATGTATTACCCAACTCTATGTGTTCTTGGTAACCTCTAATCATACTCTTCTCAGAATGTCAGATGGCTATAACATCACTGTTCATCCTCCTGCTTATCTCAGTTGTCTAACTCATAATAATGTCCCTGCTTTAAACCTAAGTACTCTGTTTTGAAAAGACAAGCTCACTAATGGATACCCATTAACATGACTGGAGAATGGAAACCTCCTTCCGGACTCTCCATCATGGCTGAAGCCCTTGAAAAACCATGTGTGAAACATTTCATTGGAACTCTTCTGGCTGCAATCATTTCTATTGTGATTGCCACTCTTGTGGCCACTGCTGCCACCACTTTAGTAACAACCATTCAAACTGCTGATCAAGTTGATTCTTTCATGGAAAGTGTTACCAATGAATTATTAATTCAAACCAATATAGATAGTGAAATCATGTCTAGATTAGATGCTCTGGAGGCTGCCAACCTTTGGATTGGACATCAACAGGAAGCTTTCAATACTAGGTTAAAATTATCTTGTGATTTTAATTTTTTGCATATTGTGTTACCTCCATGACCCATAATATGTGGAATGATTCTTGGCAGATCACTCAACAAAAATTAACTAATGCCTTTCACACTAAGGAGTTGATTTCCCTCCAATAGGACTTACATGAAAAATGCATATTAGCAACCAAAAATATTCTGCCACTATTGCATCCATTCTTAGTGATTTAAAGCCCTCTCAATGGCTTCCGTATCTCAATATTCATAATTGGACTCAATCAATAGTTATTTTATGTGTCATTATTGTCTTGATTTGTGTGTGCTGCAAGATAAAAACTCTTAGTCATAAGGATGATATTTTCTTTACCTTCATTCATTTAAAAAATAAAAAGGGAGATGTGGCATGTCAAGCAGGTTCTTGAGGGCTGGATGGAGTTCATGGAAAACCTTGAATGTTGAGGGCTGAAAACAGCTGTTGCCTTCTTATCATGAGGACACTTGGCATGAAATCTTTTGCCCTGTAATCTAGTTGAGAAAAATTGGCTGAAAAACAACCTTGTGTGTTCACAAGAACATCTTGTTCTTTATAAATATGTTATTTTTGATCTTCTGAGAAACAACTCATAGTATGATCATAACAAAGACATAAAAGATCAAAGATTAATCCTAAGACTGCTTGAGACATAACAGTACGTTAATAAAATGTAAGAAATAATACAAAAAGGGATCAGCAAGAGAATAAAAACACTTGTTTTAGCATTCAGCTAGAGTCTGTTTACTTTCCATGCACCTTTGTCTTGCAGGACAAGACAGAATCCCATTTGTGAACCACCACACCAGGGATGTTGCAGGAGTTTTTTGAATAATTTTGTATTATATTCATTAAACTGTTACCTCCCAAATTACTAAAGCTTCAGAGACCTCTAAACATATCCATGTCCTGGTACAATTGAGACCAGTGTTTTTACAAACTTGACCTCATCATCTGGGTGCAGGAGCTGACGTTTTCCAGTTTAGATTTTGCCCCAGCCACTCCTAGCTCTGCTTCCCTCTTCATTTTCAAACCCCAAAAAACCAAGCCCTCTTCAGAGATCACATGAACCCTCATCACCCTTGCCTCTGCCTCTATGCAGATGGGGACATGTCCCAGATATGTGGCTTATATTCTCCAAGCTCTCACAGTCATTCAGAATCAAATGTGCTTCAGTTAGGATTAGATTTTATAATTGGAAGAAAACCCAAAATAGTAGCACAAACAGGACAGAAATTTCTTTCCTTCTCCTCACCATGAAGAGGGACTCTAGATGTTAGTAGGGCATATTGACCCTCGACTGCCTCAGATGGCACTTCAGGGATTATTTTTCTTTCTGCACCAGCATCTTGGTATGTGATTTCCATCCTTAAAATTCTCTCCTGATCCAAGATGGCTTCTGGAGCTGCAGCCTGGAACAGGAGTCATATCTGCTTTAAGATGGCAGGAAGGAGAACAGGAGGAAGGGTAAAACAGCTCTCACAACTGGGTCAGAGCCTTCTGAGCAGCCTGCCCATAGCCCCACACAGTATTCTGCTCACATCCAATGCACCTGAACTTAATGTCTGGTCCCTGTTGATACAAAGGCTCTAGTTGATGAAAAAGCACTTTACAAACTCTAAAGCCCTAGCACTCTGACAAACTATTTCTCTAATCATTATTAAAATTATTACAGCATCTTTTTCTTTATTCAAACTCTCAAAGAAATAACATAAAATAATTTTTCCTCCCTCTCAGGTATCATTTGTCAACAAGAGATTATGGCTTTTAAATGTTTCTTGTGCATATTCCAGAAATTTTCTATTCATCATACAAATATGGTATGTGTGTGTATTTGCAGTAGCCCACACACACCCAGGTTTGCCATACAGAAATATGACAAAAGTCATGTATATATTTTAAATTTTCTAGGAGCAACTACAAAAATGTTAAAGGCAATATGTCAAATTAATTGTAATATCTATTTCATTGAATTTAATATATCTAAAATGTTTCATTTAACATGTCATAAAGATAAAATATATTAAAGGGATATTTTCCATTCTATTTTCATACCATGTAACTGAAATCTCCTCCTAACATTTGCTGCCCCTCTCAGTGTAGACATGTGCCTGATGGTCACTGACCTGGATGGGGTATGTCTAAGGTCAAATATGTACCTTAATATTTCCACTTAATTTTTTTTGGAGTTCAGGATGGTTCTTATCAGCATATACAGATAACTCTTACTCTCTTCCAAGGCTGCACTTTGCTTCTTTTTGTGGATTTGCCATAAGTGCTTTAACTAATATGTGCTGCATAGGTGTCCAGTCTTTTGATGTTACAAACAACAGCATTGTGGACATTATAACAGAGATGACTGTGTCCATATGTGTAATTAGATTTTGGAGAATATGCTAGAATTGGAATTACAACGTAAAAGGGTCTTGACTATTCTCCTGATTGCTTAAATACAGAATTCCTTCAACTCCCAGTTCCTATGACATTCCCAGGCCCCTTCTTTTGCCCACATAAGTCATCTATCCTCGTATTCTTATCAGTATTTAACTTTGTTCTCAGAAGCATTTTGGTGATGTTGTCTTTCTTTTAATACTTGTTAATTGAGTCCAGGGCAACCTTTAATACAGGGCTAATTCCTTCCCACAACAGAGGGAATGCCCTCTGAGCACTTTGCCCAATGTCCTGAATTGGGAGCTTCATTCATTATACCTGGTGGAAACATGAACTCCTCCCAGTTTCAGGTGTCCTCTGATTGTGCTGCCTATTGCTGTCTCATGTTGCCTTCTGAGGCCTTTGGTAGGAACCTTGTACACTTGTGCTGGGTTTAGCCAAATGAATAAGGGGATCCCTCTGCAGAGCTCCTAAGCCCTCTCTCCCTCTCTCTGCAGCTCTTTCCTCTCCATGCAGCTCTCTCCCTCTGCCAACCTGCCTTCAAGTGGAGCTGTAACTTCTTCTCAGTCTCCCAGCCCCATGGCCTGACCTCAGGGACACTGCAGGCCCACCTGGGCTGTACTAAACCTGTAAAAGATTTCCAGGCCACACACTAGGTGCAATCATCTCATTTTTGTCATTTTCTCAGGGATCCCCAATCTGCATGGCTTCTTATCCAGTAACTGAAAACATGGATTAATATTTCTATTTCTCATAACTGTGTTGTGGGATGCATATCTCTGTTTTACAGGAGGGAAATTGAAATTAAGGGGCATGGCATGAGAGGCAAGAGAGACTAGTGAATGGATTCAGGATATCTGAGCCTTGGTTTTTTATCTGCTATGGACCTGCTGTGATAATTTTTGTATGAGCTTCCATTTACCCATCTGGAAGTAAAGTGAATGCTAGCATCACTGTGCAGTTCCTATGTGCCTATTCTCTCAGCAACCCTGGAAGGTTGGCACTTGTATTAGCTTCCATTTTGCAGACATGAAATCAGAGGCAGAGGGCAGCTAAGTGATTTGTCCAAGAAAGAGGCAAGCTTGGATTTGGAGTTGGGCTACTGGTACAAGTGCTGTGTCTACACAACTACCATCTACTGCTCCCCAGGATGTGGTAGCCTCTAAGGACCTCCCTGCTCTGAGCTCCTCTGGCTCCATACTTTCCTACAGCCACCTGTGAGGTTGAAGCTGAGACTACCCTACAACAAAGCTAGTGGCCTTTTAAGATAGTTCTAAACCCCCATTCCTGTTTTGAGGCTCAAACTGTAAAATCATTCACCCTGCTGTCACTGTGAGGCCAAAGAAGACATCTGTCAAATCCTTAAGTAATGACCTGTAATCTGGAGCCTATAGACCTGCCCATGTGGGCTTGCAAAAGTCACCTCCTTTTTGATTCTCAATTTTTTCTTCTGCAGGTTACTGCTGCCACTGACAGTGGGAAAAGCCCCTACCTCTGCAATAACTACAAAACCAGCTCTAACCTCCTGAGATTTCTTGTCACATAGCAAAATCCTGATCCCATAGATCCCATGAAACAAGGACCAACACCACCAATATTGGTCCTGCCTTGTTCAAAAATGTCCTCTATATGTATACTTAGTTTAAATGAGCATAATAAAGACAGTGGTAGTAATGCAATTATACAGGAGACTCAGAAGTTATTCATTTTCATTGATGGAAACACTTTCATTCAAGGATACCTTAATGGTTCATTGAAAAATAAACCTTACAAAAGTGCATATCTTTTTTGTCTTGTACTGAGAATAATGGTGTAATTTTGGAGGTTTTCCTTGAAGGCTGCAAGAGTTTTTGTCTAATCACAATTTTTCTAAAGCAAGATATAGTCATGGATTGTCATATAAGAGCATATAGGAGATGCAGGTAGAAGGCAGTCTTCTGGGAGTCTTGGAGAGTTCCTTCTCCCTTCTGAGAAGATATAAGATGGAAAATTTTCATCTGTGCCCTAGATGTAGACAGCCCCTTGCAGGGGATGAGTGAAACACAGGCAGGCAGCAGGAGATAAGGAGAGGAGTCAGCCGCACAGAAAAACCAATGCACTTCAAATGCAAAAGTGAAAAGACATTGCAATGACAGATATAGGCCACTATATATCTTGCCATAATCTAAAAAATTGTGTGGGAGTGAGTGTAAGCTACAATATAAACTATTATCCATACTTAGTGTCAGTGGTCAAAAATAGGTTCATCAATTGTAACAAATATACTACACTAATGTGGGATGTTAATGGGGGGAAATTTGGGAGATGTAGGGAGTGGGGCATATGGGAATCCCCCCTTTTTAAGTAACATTTATGTAATCTAATATCTTTTAAAAAATAAAAAATATATTTTAAAAAAGAAGAAAACACCTAGAGGAAATCATGCAGACTGTGATTCGATCAACCCTAGAGCAGTTTTTCTGCTAAAAGATTCCCTTTTAAGGGAATTCTGGGTTGGGCCTTTTGCTGTCCAACCAAAATCCTATTCTTTCAATGAGCCCATTCCTGTGCCTGTAAACTAATCATAGATGGGCCTTTGACTAGATGCCAGGACTGAGGGTGGGTCTTAATCCTCTTATTTGAGTCCTTTTTAAAAAGAAGACTAAAAAGCCACAGACACAGACAAAAGTGGCAGATACAGAGAAACCCTGAGAGGATGAATGAGAGGTCATGGAGGCTGGAGGCTGGAATCAGCAGAGCTCAGAGACATGGAAAGAGGCCCCCAAGAGGCTTAGAGAGTGTCCTGGAGGAGAGGGGGGGGATGAGCCATATGCCTGACAACACACAGCTGAGATTGAGGAGAAGTAAAAATGAAGGAGAAGGCAGAGACCCAGACAGCAAAAACACCATTGTTTCTTGCCACATGGCTGGAAACCAGGATTGCCAGCAGTCCACCTCCAGTGAGACAGCATCTCTGATGATGCTTTCATTAGGACATTTTGCCAGTGCATAGATAAAATCTTTTAACCTAATAAATTCCCATCATAATAACCAACCAATTTCTGGTATATTGCTTTCAGCAGCTTTTAGTAAACTGAAACAAAGGGAAATCCCAAATTTACCTGTTTGCTGGAGCAATTTTCACAGGGACTTTCTGTTTCTTGAAGCTACAAGTCTCCTGAGCCACAAATCTGAGTCTACTTTCCTGTCATGATTTTTCATTTAGCTTTCTTCATAGTTGTGTCTCATTTTGTGTTACTATGTTTGAGCATGAAAGCTTATGGTTTGGGGGATAAAAGAAATTATCATGGTGACAGGCTACTTGATATTTCTCATGTGTTGTGTGATAATTGTCACATGGAGTCCAATAAGAGAAACTGGGAAGTGGAAGACTAGAATAACAAACTAAACTCTTGATGTGTTAGATTGAGCAGAGACCCACAAACTATGGTCCTGAGGTTCAATCTGCTGTTTTCTGTTTTTGTAAATAATGGTTTTTTCAGGGAACAACTCTCCCTTGGTCATTTACTTATGGTCTATATCTAATTCCTGTCAAAATGGCAGAAATCAATAGTTGTGAAAGAGCCTGCATGACCCACAAAGCCTAAATTATTTAACAACATGGGTGGGCTTTACAGAAAATCTTTGCAGTCTCCTGGCAGATGGTATATATGTATTGACATGTACACAGACATGCAGAATTCCATAAATGCATATGGAGAAAACACCAGGAAGTACAAAATAAAATATAATGCAAACTTTTGAAATATACAGACTGCTGCCCACATTACCCCTGTATTAAGTGACAAGGGAATGCCTGGTCCCTAAATGCCTAAATAAGGTAGTGTAATGGCAAGGAGGAAAGCATTACATTCCAAGGGTATCTAGACCAATTATGCCACAGCACATGATGCACTCACACAAAGGTCTCTGAAGATCATTCACTTAATTTGGAGATTGACAGGAAAAGGAAAAATGTTGCTAGGGGTGTAGTTAATGTTGTAGACTGGTACCTAGGAAGGAACAGGTGAACTCTGGAGATTTGTAGGCCTGTGGTTGAAACTACAATGTTGGGAATGTTCTTTTGGCAAATATGACAGGGTCACTATTTTAGGATGTTGGAGGTGGATTCTACCATCTTTACTTCCTGCTTTGCTAAAAATTATGGGGAGATGATATACCATCAATATTAAGTATGAAATATCAGGTTATATGGGGGATTTTAAAATTCAAACTTTGTTTCAATTCAAAAAATAAATTAACAGACAAAAGCCAGATTAAATCATGGAGGTATCATTCCAAAAATGTTCTATCCTGGCACTTTTATCTCACAAATCCCAAAAAGAAAGTCTATTTTTCCTCCTGTGCTCAGGAAGATACACAGATGAGCATAGATTGGTGAAATTGCATGATCAACATCTCCTTGTTAATGAAGATACTGAAGAAAAGAAAAAATGGCTGTCATATTCATATGCCACAAAACTAAACCCATATTCTTTTTTGACTGTTAACCTTGTTATAGTACCTTATTTGCTTTTCCAAAAAAAATTACAATATTATTAATTATAATCTATAATTTACATTAGGTACATTTTTCCATGTATCACCATATTCTTAACACCTTGTAGTAGATGAGCATTACTGTATATTTATTATTAACCACAATCCTCATTAACTGTGAAAATCATTTTTATACATCCCTATATTATCCTCCAGCTGTCCTCCAATTAACCTTAACCTCCCTAGACTGATTTAGCCACAATCACATCCATAAATCAAAAGTGTTTGTTATACTCATAATGTGCCACCAGCTCCACCCTTTACCAAATATTTACAATTGACCTTATTAAGCAATCTACATACATCCAGTATCAGCTCCCTTTCTCAACCCAAATTCTATTTTCCACCAACATACACTCCATTGTCCAACTCCATAAGTCTACTCATTGCATTTAGTTCATATCAGTGAGACTATACAATATCTGTCCTTTTGTGGGCTTCTTTCAATCAACATAATGTTCTTAAAGTTCCTCGATGTTGTCATGTGCTTCCCCAATTGATTTCTTCTTACACTTGAATAGCATTCTATCATATATATATATGTGTGTGTGTGTGTGTGTGTGTGTGTGTGTGTGTATTGCATTTCATTTGGTTTATCCATTAATCAGTTGAAGAACACTTAGGTTGTTTCAATCATTTAGCAATTGTGAATAATGTTGCTATGAACATTTGTGTGGAAGTATATGTTCATGTCCTTTTTTTCAGTTCTTCTGAATATATTCCTAATATTGGGATTACAAGATAATATGGCAGTTCTATATTTAGCTTACTGAGGACCTAGCATACCAAATTCTAAAGAGGTCTCACTATTTTACACTCCCACCAACAGTGGAATGTTCCTATTTCTCCACATCCTATCCAGCACTAGCAGTATTTAAAAAAAAAAATAATAATAGCTATTCTGTATGGTATGAAATGAGAGCTTATTGTAGTTTTGATCTGTGTTTTCCTAATAGCTAGTGATGTTGAGCATCTTTTCATGTTTCTTTTGAACATTTGTATTTCTTTTTAGAAAAATGTTTATTCAAGTCTTTTGGCCAATTTTTAATTGGCTTGCTTGCCATTTTGTCAAGTTCTGTGAGCTCATTAACATGGATATCTAGCCCTTGTCAAAAATGTGTTTTCTGAAGATATTTTTCCTTTGAGTTGGCTGCCTTTTCATCTTCTAAACAAAATTGTTTTAAACACAGAAGTGTTTGATTTTGAGTAAATCACATGTATCTACTTTTAATTTCATTGTTTATGCTTTGGCTGTAAGGTCCAAGGGACCATTGCCTACCACAAGGTCTTGATGATGCTGACCTCTGTTTTATTCTAGGACTTTTATGGTTCTAGTTTTTATATTTACATCTTTGATCCATTTGAATAAGGTGTGAGGTAAGAGTCTTCTTTCTTTTATATATGGATATCTAGTTTGCCCAGCACGATTTGTGGAACAGTCTGTACTGACCCAGGTGAGTGAGTTTGAAAGCCTTGTGAAAAATCACTTGACCATAGATGTGAGATTCTTATTTCAAACTCTCAATTTGATTCCATTCATCAACCTATTTTTATTTAAGTACCAAAGTCTTTGTACCCCTGTAGCTAGATAATATTACTTAATGTTTGGAAATGAGAGACCTGCATCTTTGTTCTTATTTTAAAAATATTTTTTGGATATTTAGGGGCATTTTGAGTTTCAGAAAAAATTGAAAATTGGCTTTTTCAAATCTACAAATTATGCTGTTGGAATACTTGTTGGGATTGTGTTAACACTATAGTTCAGTTTGGGTAGAAATGACTCCTTAATGATATTTAGTCTTACAATCCATGAACATGAAATATCTTTCCATTTATTTAGACTATCTTTATTGTAGCTATGTTTTAGAGATTTCTGTATACAGGTACTTTATAGCTTTTGTTAAATTTATTCCTAAATATTCAAATATTTTAGTCATAATTTTAAATGGATTTTTTTCTCTGAGCTCCTCCTCAGATTGTTCATTAGTATAACACATTATTATATAGCAACACTATAGATTTTTGCAATTAATCTTGTTACTAGCCACTTTGGTGAACTTGTCTATAAGGTCTAGTAGATTTTTGGGGATCTTTCAGGATTTTCTAAGTATATGATATCATCAGTGAATAAGGAAAGTTTTATTTCTCCCTTTCTTATCTGGGTGCTTTTTTTTTCTTGCCTAATTGCTTTAGCTAGAAATTCTAGCACAATATTGAATAGTGGTGACTCTGGGCATCCTTGTTTTCTTACTGATCTCATCAGGAAAGCTTTAAGTCTTTCATCTTTGAGTGCAATGTTATTTATGCATTTTTCATGTATGCATTTTATCATATTAATAAGGTTTCCTTCTATTCCTATCATTTGGACTGTTTTTATAAAGAAAGGATGATGTATTTTGTCAAATGCCTTTCTTCCATGTATTGATATGATCAGGTGATTTTTCTTCATCAATTTATTAATGTGGTACATGGGCAGTGCCTAGCAAAAGAAGACATATAATTAGGTCAGGATCTAGATATGGATGGTTGTACTTATGAATCTTTCCTTGTGATATTGAAACAGCCTAGTATTATATATTACCTAAGAGTTACCTCCTGAAAGAATCCTTGTCGTTCAAATGTGGCGTCTGTCTTAGCCAAACTCAGCATACAAACCCTCTACCTTCCCTCATTTTGTGGGGCATAACTCCTGGCAATGAGCCTGCCTGGCAGTGAGACATTATTACCAAGCACCAACTAGTGATGCATTTGGAAATATATCTTGACCAAAAAGGGAAAATATTAAATACAAATGAGTTTTTATGGTTAAGAGATTTCAAAGTGAGTTGGAGTTGATTCCATGGGTTAAGCTTATGCAAGTCTCAGCAAAATCTCATTGAATGCCCAAGTAAACTGCCTCAAATAGTGGGGTTCCTGAGGGCTCTAGAGACATCTAGATACTATAGGAAGGACAGACTATCTCAGGAATTCAGCACCCTTCCAGTGGACCTTATTTTGGAATATATGCTCCCCAGTGTAAGACAGTTAAATTCATTTATAATTTCCCTAAACATGACTCTTCTGCCCCTTTTATTTGAACCTATAATTAGCACTATACTCATTAAATATATGTCCCTGAGACTTAAATATTCAGTTTTGCTCATATGCTGCTGGAACCCTGAATCTCATCAGGGTTGCAACACCTACTCTCCAGTTCATTGGACTTGCCCAGGACAACTAACAAAAGGATGATGATGGACAACACCCATCCCAAAAAAGCAGAGCATATCTACAACTGCAAGCAAGACAGTTCCTTCCACATGCCCCATGGGATCTAGGCCCCTCTCAATCTGAAAAAGAGTGGGCATCACCCTCCCAAAATTCTCAAGACTGAGGAAGGAAAAACATAAGGGGGAAATGCAAGAAAGGGCTAAAGTAGAATTATTATTCATCTAGCAATGGAAGAACTTTTATTATTGATATAAAGGCAGTGGTCACCAGAGCTTCTGAGGGGAGGGAGAGGGAAGAATAGGTGTAACACGGGGTATTTTAGTGACATTGGAACTGACCAGCATGGCATTTTGATGGACACAGGCCATTATACATTGTGTTAAAACTTATAAAATTGTGCGGTGCAAAGTGTAAACTATAATGTAAACTATAGTGTAAGCTATAATGTATACCACAGTTAATAGCAATGCTTCAATAGGTGATCATCAATTGTAAGAAATGTACCATACTAATGAAAGATGTTAATGTGGGAAAATGTGAGCGACAGAAGGGGTGGGGTATATGGAAATACCCTATATTTTTATGTAACATTTAAAATCTAAAGATTCTTGAAAAATGAAAAAATAAAAAAATTGCTGGAAGCACATAACAGCAGATTTGAACAGGCAGGGGAAAGAATTAGTGCCATTGAAAATAGAACTTCTGAAATTGCACTGATAATAAATCAAATAGATTGAAAAATAGAAAATTTTAGCTGAGACTTAGAGAGTTGTATGACAACACAATACACACAAGCAAACACATTATAAGCATCCCAGAGGGGGAGCATAAGAGAAAGGGGGCAGAAGTAGTTTTGGAGGAAATAATGGCCAACTTTCCCAAACCTTATGAAGAACATGAATGTACATGTCCAGGAAGCACACCATATTCCAAACAAAGTAAGTAATTAACAGGCCTATCCTGAGACACATATTTATCCTATTGTCAAATACTCAAGAAAAAGAATTCTGAAAGCAGCAAGAGAAAAGAGATCCATCATATATAAGGGAAGCTCAATAAGATTAAAGCCAGATTACTCATTTGAAACCATAGAGGCAAGAAAGAAGTGGTATGACATAGTTAAGGTGTTAAAGGAAAAGAATCTCCAAAGCAAGAATTTTGTATCTAGCAAAGATGGCATTCAAAAATGAGGAAGAGTTCAAAATATTTTCAGATAAACAGAAACAGAAAATCTGTCAACAAGAGTCTTGCCTTTTAATACCTACTAAAGACAGTTCTGCAGGTTGAAAAGAAAAACAGGAGAAGAAAAGTTGGAGTAGAGTAAAGAAAGGAAGATTATTAATAAGAGTGGCTAAAAGGATAAAAAGAGAAATATAAACAAATTATGACATATGTAAACATAAAGGAAAAATGATCTAAATACTGCCTTGACAGTAATAACATTGACTGTTAATGGATTAAACTCTCCTATCTAAAGACATAGATTTGCAGAATGCATAAGGAAATATGACCCATCTATATAATGTTTACAAGACACTCACCTTAAACCCAGGTATACAAGGAGGTTGAAAGTGCTTTTATATGTATAAAGTAATGGGAAAAAGGTGGGAGTATGTATACTAATTTTGGGCAAAATAGACATTAAATGCAAAGCTATTGTAGGACACAAAAATGATACTATATATTAATAAAATGGATAATCTATCAAGAATAAACCACAATCATAAATATTTATGCACCTAACTAGTGTTCCCCAAAATACATGATACAAACAATGGCAAAACTAAAGGGAGGAATAAATGCCTCTATAATCATAGTGAGGGTTTTTAAAACACCTTTTTCACCATTAGATGTGACATCTTGACAGAGGATTAATAAAGAAACAGAAACCCTGAATGTATTAGTCAGGGTTCTCTCAGGAAACAGAATCAACAAGAGATATCTGTCAATAATATGAGATTTTCTAAGAGTCTCTCATGCAACCATGGGGATGCACAAGTCCAGGTTCTGCACACAGGTTGCAAACCAGGGGCTCTGATGAAAGTCCAAAGAAAAGTCCTTGATGAGTTTCTGGGAGAAGTTGGCTGTCCAAAGACGAGCAGGGAAATTTTCTCTGAATGTTGAAATCACTTTGCCTTTTAGGACATTCAAGTGATTGGATAAAAGCATCGCCCATTGCTGATGCAATCTCCCTGATTGATGCAGATGTAATCAGCCATCCAAGCAGTAAACTCACTGGTGACTGAAGTCCATAAATGCTCTTGTATTATAATTAGCCCAGTGCTTGCTTGACCAAACACCTGGACACAATTACCTGACTAAGTTGACACATTAGACTAACCATCACACTGAATAATACATGAGAGGAATTAGACCTAATGGACATATTCAGAACATTAGATCCAAATAGAGAATTGATACACTTGGATCATTATCCAGATAGACCATATTCTAGGTCACAGAACATGTTTCAACAAATTTAGAACGATTGAAACTATACAAAATAATTTCTTGATAAGAGGCAGAGAACCAGAAAACATCCCAGAAAGAACTAACACCAATATTGGTCAAACTCTTCCAAATAATAGAAGTGCAAAAACATTTCCTAACTCATTCTATGATGCTAAAATCACCCTAATACCAAAGACACTTAAAGACACCACAATAAAACTAAAGACCAATCACTCTAATGAACTTAGATGCTAAAATCTTCAACAAAATACTTGCTAATCAATTCAACAATACATCAAGTGAATTATACACCGATCAAGTAGGTTTGTTTTTACCAGGTATGCAAGGATGGTTCAACTTAAGAAAATCAGTGTAAAACACCATTTTAACAGTTTCAAAACAGGCTATATATGAAAAACCCACAACTAACATGACACTCAATGTTGAAATAATACAGTTTTTCCTTCTAAGATCTGGAACAAGACAAGAGTGTCCACTGTCACTGCTCTTATTTAACATTGTGTTATAAGTACTTTCTTGAGCAATTAGGCATGAAAAGGAAGTAAAATGCATCCAAATTGTAAAGGAAGAAGTAAAAATTTGAGTATTTGCAGATGACATACGAATGTATATATAGAAAGCCATGAAAAATCTACAATAAATGATCTAAAGCTGATAAATGAGTTCAGTAAAGTGGCAGAATATAAGATCAACATGCAAAATTCAGTAGCATTTCTGTACACTACTAATGAGCACTACAAAAAGGAAATTTTAAAAATCCATTTAAATAGCAAGTAAAAAATCAAATATGTAGGAATAAAATTAACTAAAGAAGTAAAGGGCTTGTACACAGAAAACTACAGAGCATCATTAAAGGAAATCAAAGAAGGAAATCTTCTAAATAAATAGAAGACTCTTCTATGTTGATGAATGGAAGACTAAACATCATTTACATGTGTTTCCTACCCAAATTTATTCACAGACAATGCAATCCCAATAAAAATTACAACACCATTTTTTACTGAACTGGAAAAATCAACTATGAAACTTATTTGGAAAAGCCTAAAATGACAAAAACATATTGAAAAAGAAAAATGAAATTGGAGGAATCACACTACCTGAATTTAAAACTACAGTGGTCAAAATTGCATGATATTGGCACAAGGATAGGTATACTGACCAAATTGAGAATTCTGTTTTAGACCTGCACATATATAGCCAACTGATATTCAACAACGCCACCAAAACCACTCAAATGGGACAGAATAGCCTCTTCAAAAAATGTTGCTGGGAGAACTGGATATCCTTATCCAAAAGAATGACAGAGGATAACTATCACACACCCTACACAAAAATTAACTCCAGGTAAATCAAAGGCCTAAATATAAGAGCCAAGAACACAAAGATCCTAAAAAATAATATAGGGACGAATCTATGAGATCTTGTAGAAGTAAATAGCTTCAGAAACTCTACACCCAAATTGCAATCAATGACAGAAAAAAATAGATAACTGGGACCTCATCAAAATTAAAAATATTTGTGCTTCAAAGTAGCATGTCAAGAAAGGAAAAGGCAGCCACTCAATGGGGAATATATTTTGGATCTACTTATCCAATAAGTGTCTAATATCCAGTACATAAAAGGAACTCTTACATCTCAAACAGAAAAAAAAAAGAAAAAGAGAAAAAGCCATTTAAAAAATGGGCAAGAGATCTGAATGGACATTTTTCCAAAGAGAAAATACAAATGCTTAAAAAGCATATGAAAAGATGTTCAACATCACTAGCTCATAGGGAAATGCAAATAAAAGCTACAGATAGATTCAACAGGCAAGATGGCATAGGTTTAGGTGAGTACTCACCATCTCTCTTGGAGAGGATGGCTAATTGGGGACAGGATCCTGCCCGAGTGGGTTGTTCTGAAAGCCCATGGAGCAAGAGCCTTTGGGACATCAATCTGGAGGGAGATGGACAGGGAGGTGGATTGCTCAAGATAAAACTGTGAGTTTTTCCCAAGCTGGAAATCGCAGATGTGGACAGCAAAGCCCCACCCTCAGTGTAAAGGGCTAGGGCAAGCCATGACTCCTATCTGCAATCTCGTGAGAGGGAGCATTCTCTGAGAATGGGAGAGTTCTGGCAGAGGGTGTAGAGGGGTTTCCTTTCTCTGAATTTAGTTGCCTGGACCCCCTTGGAGTTTTGGAGAACACACCAGCCAGCTTGAAGTGGTGCAGGGCTGATGGGAGAGGTGAATCTTTTGAGGAAGCCTGATTTATCTAGCTACCCTGGGATATGGAGACTTGGCTTGGGAGAGGGCAGACTCAGCCAATTTTATAGTTCTGTGGTGAGGACTATCAGAGTTTCAGCTCCCCTGGGTGTTTCAGGCAATGGGAAGTGTTTGATAAGTTTTCATGAGCCTGTTTGGGTTACCCTGGGAGGAAGGGATGGTCCAGAAGAGGTTTGTAAACCATTTTGGTGTGGTGAACTTGGTTGTCTGGACCTCCTTAGAACTTTGGGGAGCACATCATCTGGCTTGAAGTGGCACCAGACTGAGAGGTGAGGCAAATCTTCTGAGGAAACCTGATTTACCTAACCACCCTGGGATACAAAGGCTTGGCTTGAGAGAGGGTGGACTCAGCCAATTTAATAGCTCTGTAATGAACACTATCAGAATTTCAACTCACCTGAAGGAGTCAGGCAGTGGGTAGTGCTTAATAAGTTTCCACAGCCTTTTTAGGGTTCCCTGGGAGAAAAGGTAGCCTAGAAGAGGTTTGTAAGCAATTTTAGTGAGGTGAACTCAGACATCAGGGACCCATTTGAATTTCAAAAGGGAACACAACCTGACCAGGGGAGGGGCGGGGGATCTACTCATACAAACTCCTGAATTCTGCTCCCACAGAAGAGTAAAACCTTGACAGGGGAAAGTGACTAGCTTTCTGAAGAGCTAACTGACCCAATTAGTATGTTAGCTCAGTGCAGGAAATTCTGTCTTGATTATATGAGGTCCTGAGTTTGATTCCTGGCTCCTCTAAGAGTAGTGATTCACCAGGATATCTAACATCCAGCTGATAATATAAAACAGGGAAAACATAGACATTATTGTTGCACTAACGTCTTTTTGGTCCCTTCTTTCTCCAAAGAAATAAAAAGGTTCCTTAAAAATTTTTTTAACTTAGTTTACTCGCTAAAATATTCCTCAAAACCTACAAAGAGGAGCCTGCAGGGTAATTGATTGATGAACACAGGTCGACTGAGAAGCTCTTTAAGGTCCCAAGAAGAAATGATGTTCTTCCTTAGCTTTGTTTGACTGCTTGCTTGTGTGTTTGTTTGGTTTTTCTTTGTTTCTTTCTTTGTTTCTTGCTTTTCTCTCCTCTTTTCTCCCCAACCATTTTTTTTAAATTAGGTGCTTTTAGTTTGTTTCTTCTTTACTGTGCTTCTTCTTTCTTGAATTCCCATTTTTTATGTATATTGATTTTGTCTACCAATGCTATTTTTTTTTCTTTCTTTCATCTTTCTACCTACTGCTTTCTGTTGTGGTTCTTACATCCCACCTTTTTTCATTACTTGTCAACCTCACAGGTGTCGATTTCTATCTTGCCTATTCTGATTTTTTTTTTAAGATTTATTTATTTATTTATTTATCCCCCCCTTGCTGCTTGTGTTTGCTGTGTCCATTTGCTGTGTGTATTTTCTGTGTCTGCTTATCTCCCCCTTGCTGTGAGGTCTTGCTGCATCAGCCCACTGCGCCACGTGGGCCGGCCTGCCCTCACAAGGAGGCCCTGGGAAGTGAACCCAGGGCCTCCCATATGGTAAACAGGAACTCTATCGATTGAGCCACACCCGCTTCCTTATTCTGATTTTTTATATTAATTTTTTAATTTCAGCTCTTTAGTTTTTCTCTCATCATCATTCTGCCCTTTTAAACCATTCTATACATTTTTTGCTATTTGTTTTCCCATTCCATTGTAGGTGCTCCATTTTTTCCAACTATTACTCTACACAGCCTACATGAGTTAAATATTCATTTTACTAAGCCTTATATGGTCCCTCTTCTAACTTTTATTATTATTACTATTAATCTTTTTCCTTTATTACCTTTTTTTTTCTTGCCAAAATCTTTTTCTTGCAAGGGAACATAGAAAACAGTAAGGAAATAGAACAAGAAGAACAAAGTGTCAAAGAGAAAATTTAGCACACAAACAGAACCACAAGCTAAATAAAACCCTAGAGCCAAGAGAGAAGCTAATCAACTGAGTAAACCCATTAAGAGAAAATGATAACCAGAAGACAACAAAAAATTACAAACCATACTGATAAACAGGAAGACATGGACCAATCCAATGAACAAACTAAAAACCAGCAAGTGTTGCAGAACATCGAACTAATCAAAGCTGTCAAACAAATATAATGGAACAACTTAACGAAGTGAAAAAAGAGATTAAGGATATTAAGAATAAATGGAGAACCTAATGAATAAATTGCAAACACATAAAAAGATAATGGATATGGTGGTGATGGATGGCACAATCCAAGAAATCAAAAAGATGCTTGATTCACATAACAGCAGATGTGAGCAGGCAGAAGAAAGAATTAGTGATGTGGAAGACAGAACATCTGAAATTGGATAGTAGAACAGATACATAAAAAGATAGAAAAAATCCAACAGGGACTTAGGGATTTAACTGACAACAAAAAAAAATGCACAAACATATGCATTATAGGCATCCTAGATGGAGAAGAGAAGGGAAAGGGAACAAAAGCAGTGTTGAAGGAAATAATGGCTAAAAACTTCCCAAACCTATTGAAGGAGATGCATGTACATGTCCAGGAAGTACAGCACAACCTAAACAGTATAAATCCCAACAGGCCTACTTTAAGACATATACTTGTCTAAATATCCAATGCTCAAGACAAAGAGAAAATACTCAAGGTAGCAAGAGAAAAGAGAACCATCACATACAAGGGAAGATCAATAAGATTGCATGCTGGTTTCTCATCTGAAACCAAGGAGGCATGAAGACAGTGGTATGACATAGTCAAGGTACTGAAAGAAAAAAATTTCCAGCCACCAATTCTCTATCCAGAAAAGCTGGCTTTTAAAAATGGTGGTGAGTTTAAAATATTCACAGATAAACAGCAATTAACAGAATATGCCAATAAGCAACCTGCATTTCAAGAAATATTAAAGGAAGTTTTACAGATTGAAATGAAGAAAAGGAGAAAGAGTTGCAGAAGAGTGTAAGAACAACTAAAAAGAGAAAAAGAGAAATGAAAACAGCATATGACATACATAAACCAAAAGAAAATATGGCTGATGTAAGAAATTCTATGAGAGTAATAACACTGAATGTTAATGGGTTAAATTCACCAGTCAAGAGACACAGATTGGTAGAATGGATAGGGAAATATGATCTATATATATGTTCTCTACAAGATACCTACCTTAGACCCACGGATTCAAGGAGGTTGAAAGTGAATGCCTGGAATAAATTTTACAAGCAAACAATAACCAAGAAAAGGTGGGAGTAGCTATACTAATATCCAACAAAATAGAATTTAAATGCAAAACTATTGTAAGAGAAAAAGATGGTCACTATAGATTAGTAAAAGGGGTAATCTTTCAAGAAGAAAGAACAATCATAAATATTTATGCACCTAATCAAGTCACCTCAAAATACAAGAGGCAAACACTGGAAAAATTAAATGGAGAAACAAATGCCTCTACAATTATATTGGGGGACTTAAATACACCATTTCACCAGTAGAGAGAAGACCTAGACAGAGAATCTAATAAAGAAACAAAACTGTGAATAATATATTAGGGGACCTGGACCTAATAGACATATAAAGAACACTACACCCAAATAGAGCAGGACATACATTCTTCTCAAGAGAACATAGATCATACTCCAAGACAGACCACATGCTAGGCCACAGAACAACTCTCAAAGAATTCAGAAAAGATTGAGATTATACAAAGTAATTTCTCTGACCACAGTGGAATGAAATGGGAAATCACTAAGAGCCAGAGAACCAGATTAGGCAAAAAGATATGGAACTTAACAACACACTCTTAGACAAAGAGTGGGTCAAGGAGGAAATCTCAAAGAAATCAGTAACTACCTTGAAATGAATGAAAATGACAACACAACGTATCAAAACGTATGGGATGCAGCCAAAGCAATACTGAGAGGGAAATTCATAGCCATAAATGCACATATTTAAAAAGAAAAATGTGCTAAAATTGAAGACCTAATGGTATACCTGGAGGAATTGGAAAAAAAAAATTAACCCCAAAGGAAGTAGAAAGAAGGACATAACAAAGATTAGAGCAAAACTAAAGGAAACAGAAAATAAGAAAGCCTAAAAAACATAAACAAAACCAAAATCTTGTTCTTCAAGAAGATCAAAAAAATTAACAAACCCTTACCCAGACTAACAAAGCAAAAGAGAAAACAGATGCAAATACACAAAATAAACAATGAGCAAGGTGATATCACTACTGACCCACAGAAATAAAGAGTATCATAAGAGAATACTTTGAAAAATTATATGCCAACAAGAATGATAATTTAGAGGAAATGGACAAATTCCTAGAAACTCACAAAAAGCCTACATTGATGAAAGAAGAAATTGATGAGCCCAAAGTCCAATTACAAGTAAGGAGATAGACTCAGTCATCAAATCCTCCCAACTAAGAAGAGCCCAGGACCAGATGGCTTCACAGCTGAATTCTATCAAACATTCCAGAAAGATGTAACACCAATCCTCCTTAAGCTCTTCCAAAAAATAGAAGTAGAAGGAATATTACCTAACTCATTCTATGATGCCAACATTACCCTAATACCAAAGCCAAACAAATATACCACAAGAGAGGAAAATTACAGGCCAGTTTCTCTAATGAATCTACATGCTAAAATCTCACTAAAATACTTGGTAATCACATTCAACAACATATCAAAAGACTTCTACACCATGAGCAATTGGGTTTCATTCTGTGTATGCAAGGATGATTCAACACAACAAAATCAATCAACGTAATACACCACATAAACAGATTGGAAGAAAAAAATCACATGATCATCTCTATAGATGCAGAAAAAGTGTTCAACAAAATACGGCACCGTTTCCTCATAAAAACACTAAAACGATAGGAATAGAAGGAGACTTTCTGAACAGGATTAAGGGTATGTATGAAAAGCCCAAAGCTAAAATCATTTTCGATGGTGAAATCTTAAAAGCCTTCCCTCTGAGATCTGGAACAAGACAAGGATGCCCACTAACACCAATCTTATTTAACATTGTCTTAGAAGTATTTCTTTGAGCACTGAGGCATGATAAAGATATAAAGGGCATCCAAATTGGAAAAGATGGAGTAAAAATTTCATTATTGGCAGACGACATGATCCTATATGTAGAAAGCCCTGAGAAATCTACAACAGAGCTTCTAGAAGTTATAAAGGAGTTCAGTAACATCACAGGCTGTAAGATCAATGCTCAAAAATCAGTAGCATTTCTGTACACCAATAATGAGTAATCTGAGGTAGAAATCAAGAAAAAAAAATTCAATTTAAAACAGTAACTAAAAGAATCAAATACCTAGGTATAAATTTAAAGATGTAAAGGACTTATATACAGAAAACTACACAACACTGTTAAAGGAAATCAAAGAAGACTTAGATAAATCGAAGAATATGCCCTGTTCATGGATGGGAAGACTAAATATCATCAAGATGTCTATCCTACTCAAACTAATCTACAGATTTAATGCAATCCCAATAAATTCAATGCATCATTTTTTAAGGAACTGGAAAGCTTACTACAGAATTTATTGGGACAGGTAAGTAGCCCCGAATTGCCAAAGGTATATTGAAAAAGAAAAATTAAGATGGAGGTATCACACTACCTGACTTTAAAACATGCTACAAAGCACAATGGTCAAAACTGCATGGTATTGGCACAAGAATAGACATACTGACCAATGGAATAAAATTGAGAGTTCTGATATAAATCCTCACATATATAGTCATCTGATATTTGACAAGGCTACCAAGCCCACACAATTGGGGAGAATGGCCTCTTGAATAGCTGGTGCTTGGAGAACTGGATATCCATATCCAAAAGAATGAGAGAGGAACACCATCTCACACCTTGTACAAAAATCAACTCAAGATGGATCAAAGATATAAATATAAGATCCAAGACCATAAAGACCTTGGAAGAAAATGTAGGGAAGCATCTACAGGACCTTACCAGGAAATGGTTTCATGAAATTCACACCCAAAACACAAACAGCAAAATAAAAAATATATAAATGGTATCTTCTCAAAATTAAAAACTTCTGCACCTCAAAGGAAGTTATTAAGAAAATAAAAAGGCAGCTTACCCAATGGGAGAAAATATTTGGCAACCATATATCTGATAGGAGCCTAATATCCTGCATATATAAAGAAATCCTACACCTCAAAAATAAAAAGGTAACCCATTTAAAAAGTGGGCAAGTGACCTGAAAAAACACTTCTCCAAAGATGAAACACAAATGGCTACAAAGCACATGAAAAAATATTTGACATCGCTAGCTATTAGGGAAATGCAAATAAAACTTCAGTGAGAGACCATCTCACACCAATTAGAATGGTGACTATTAAAAAAACAACAACAGCAGACTGTAAGTGTTGGAGAAGATATGGAGGAATGAGAACCCTAATCCACTGCTGGTGTTTGTGGAATGTTCCAGTCACTGTGGAGAACAGTTTGGCAGTTCCTCAAAACACTAACTATGAATCCATTAGTTCCATTGCTGGGTATATTCCCAGAAGAATTGAAAGCAAAGGCACGAACAGATGTATGCATGCCAATATTGATAGCAGCATTGTTCACTATTGCCAAAGTTGGAATCAACCCCTGTGCCCACCAATAAGTGAATGGATAAACAACATGTGGTACATACATACAAGAGATTATTCCTAACTGTTAGAAAGAATAAAGTGCTAACACACAGAATAACATGGATGAGTCTTGAAGACCTTATGTTGAATGAAGCAAGCCAGGCATTGACGGTTGAGCAGTACATGACTTCAATTATATGAATTAAGGAAATTGAGCAGCCTCTTAGAACCATTGTCTGAAAGATAGGATACAAGAAAGAGAAGAGAAGAGAAAGTTGTGAGCCATCACCCATACGGACATAATCTATGGTAAAGTGATAGAGTATAGTTGTGGATTGAAGGGATAGAACAGGTGGGTAGTAATATTACTGCGTTTGGTGGTGCAGGGTTGACAGATGGGTAGATAGAGAAGGGTGGGTTATAATACCCAGGATACTGGGGTAGAGTTGGGACAGAGGCCATTTGAACACTTGGGATTTTTGGATATGAGGGTGAAAGTGCAGAAGTGGGAATCCTCTTATGACAACATGACAAAGAAATGTCATTGGTTTAGGGTGTTGGTTGGGATCATTTGGGACAGGGTGCATCTGGAGAAGGCTTCTAGGGGTTCTCTGAGTGTTCATCCTGTCATAATGTGCTGTATCAGTGGGTGGAGACTAACACAATGAACGAGAAGGTGATGGACTCCCAACTTTGGGAGGACTGATTTGTCCAGAAACGAAGGTGGGTGTCTCTTATGAGCAAGGGTATTTCTTAATAGGGAATGAAAAACCAGTGTGTCAAGACCTCTTGTTGCATGTAATTATGAATCTTGTCGTCCAATGAGTCAAGTCAGGGGGTTGTTTTGGGCCCTGGAGGGATGGGAAGGGAGGAACAGAATAGATCAAACACGGGATATTTAGTGGTCAGTGGTAATGTTCTTCATTACCTTACAGTGATGGACACAGGACATAATTAATAACATCAAAATGTATATAATTTTACAGTCTAAAATGTAAACCATACCGAAAACCAATGACAATGTTTAGTAGCTATGTTTCATTACCTGTATAATAGTTATAACAATGCTACCATCCACAATAAAAAGGTTTTAATATGGGGTGAGGAAAGGGGAAAGAGGTTGGGTATATGAGAGTCTTTTGTATTCTGTGTGTGACTTTGCTGTGACTTAAAACTTCTTTGAAAATTAAGTGAAAAATAGTGAGACACTAGGGTGAGAGTGGGAAGGTGCCAAGGTAAAGACTGGACCCCTGATACTGCATGATAAAATGTGATAAAAGCCAAAATGCAGTGATAAAAGGCAAAATGCCAAAAAAAATTTTTTTTCATTTTTTAAATTTCTTT
>JAQZBX010009970.1:0-45112 GCA_029593785.1 Cabassous unicinctus
GCTTTCAGTCTTCCAGCTTCAGAGCTTATGAAGTTCTGCATGGCCATGCCATTATGCTCCTTGAAATGTGCTGCTGTTGCTCAGCTTTCTCAATTTTGACCTTCTTTTTTCCATAATCATCATTAGGACTTTAGTTTTGTCCATGCTGGTTTTAACTGATTAGATTTTATACAACTTGGACCACAGTACCTTATGTCACACTCTTGTCTTCAGGCTAACCCTGACCAATGGATAGGTTCTAGGCAAACTAGCTGAGGATCCCATTTCTTTAGGAATATGGATTTGAGCTAGGTAGAAATGTGGCAACACAAAAATGGCACAGAGAAGACCGAGGAATGACTGGAGCTTAACTCCAATATCTAATCAATAGTGGTATAGATTGCTGTTCTTTAGGGCACTTGTGATACTGCTTATCCACTATTGACATTATGGAGTTTACACTCAGCTTGGCCAGAGAGGGAACACTCAATCTTGAAGTTAACACCATCTGATTGTTTCAATGGAAGAATTTTGTCACTCTTCCTATGTGAGCGTGTCTGGAGGGGAGGAGATTGGTGGCTAAAATGAAACAGAAGCACATTTTGTCGTTCAATACACAGGTATCAAATACTTAACCTGTGCCAGGCTTTTGTAGGCCTTGGGGTATGGTGGTGAGTAAGGCATAGCTGTTGCCCTCGTGGGATTTCTAGTCCAGTGGGGAAATAGACACTAAACAGGCAGTGAATTAGATATTATGATGCAGGTGCTATGGGATCACATGAGAAAAAGGAACCTCATCCAGCCCGGGGTAGGTCAAGGAACATTTTTGAAAGCAAACAACTTTCCAAAGCCAAGCTTTTAGTGTCATCTAGAGATTTGCACAAGGTTAATAATAGATATTTGTCCTTAAGGATGTCTCAAATCCTGTTGGCAACAACTTTGTCCTTTCACGTGATTTAGAATGTAAGCAATAATTGAACAAGTCAGAACAGGGTCAGCTTATTTAGAATTCATAGGATCTTTCTCTGAACATTGTTCAGTAATTCAACTCGGTAGCATTTGTTGAGTCATGGCCTCCTGAAAACTGGGTGTGGTTCATATTTCAGCTTGAGCTTTTGGCTTTTGTTGATGTAGTGATCAGTTTACTACACAGTCACTATGGTGTTTTTCATTGTTCTGCTTGGTGTTGACAGGCATTACTGGTTTGGTTAACGGTTCACAAAGGGAACTCGTTAATCAGGAGATTATGGCTTATTAGGGAATGTATGAGCCATAATATAAATTGAAATTTTAGATTACAAAGAAAACTTTTCATCAAGGGCCATATCAAACTTATATGACCAAATCTGAACAATCAATATACCTGTCTTCAAATATGCTCCCATATAAGCTCCCCCAAGAATATCTTCATTGATTTGGTAGGTCAGGCCAAAATCCAAGAAGTTATTCATGATTTCTCTTTCCTGTATAAACCACATCTATTGCCTCAGCAACTCCTGTTGGCTGTTTCTCTAAATTATATCCAAAATCTGGCCACTTTTTATGATCTCTACTGCTAAAACTCTAATATGAGCCACCATCTGTTCTTACCTGAACATCTGCAAAGATGATCTTTGTCTCCAGTCTCCCCTCATCCTTCCTCACCTGGAGTGATACATCTTCCATGTAAAATCCAGAAAGATCTTTCTGAATGTAAACTGGAGAATGTCATTCCAATCTACCTCAAATAAAATCCAATCCTTACCATGGTCTAAAAATCTGACCCAATAAGGGCTCTACTATCTCTCTGACATAATTTCCTATCACCACAAACACACTAAACTTCTTTCTGACTTATGAAATCTTGTCTTCAGTTCAGGGTCTTGGCACTAGGTATCCCTTGTACTTGAAACATTTCCTCCCAAACCTTTGCCTGGCTGCTCTTTTTCCTTCATTTTGCTCATATTATATTTATAATATAGGGCCTCCATGGCCATTCTAGCTGAATTAGGCATTCTTCCCTTCCCCAGTAAATCTCTAGCATATAACTCTTTTTTCCATCTTCATAGCATTTACTAGTATTTACATTTTTCATTCTCATATGTATATAAATTTTATGAGGTGGTAGGGTGTCGTAGTTAAGAGTATGGGCATGTCTTGGAGATACACTGCTTGGTTTCAAATCCAAATCCACCACTTACTAGCTGTGTGTCCTTGGGCAAATTATTTAAGTTCTCTGTTCCTCAGTTTTCTCACCTGTAAAATGGGAATAAATAGTATACTTAATAGTAAGATGTTAGCTTTTGGAAAATCTGGGTAAAGAGTATCTGGGGATTGATTCTTTGTACTAATTTTGGATTGGTCTGTAAGTCTGAAATTATGTCAAAAATATATTTAAGCGCAATGGGAGTTAAGAGTAGGGAATGAACTCTTCTGGCTGCAGAGAACAGAGAAAAATTCACAGAGGACACATCAGATAGACAAAAATTGGATAAGCTCTTGGAAAGCATGGATTCAACACCGTCTGACAATGCTGTTGTGGAGAAACTAGAGGACCTATAACCTCTGGCTACATCAGGAATGTGGGGAGATGAAGGCTGCTATTAACTACACACTATTAATGGTTTAGGGACTATGCTGGGAAATTTACAAATAGTACTCCTTTTAATTCTCAAAGCAACAGTACATGGTGGTTATAGTCATACCTAACTTATTGGCTTGTATACCAAATACTGCATGATGGTACAGTCCTTATAATACCATCTAGGTAAAAATCGCCAATTTGAATAATTTGAACTATCTCTTTCTAAATTTTCACACAAAGAAATTAAACTTGAAAATGAAAATCTTCCTTCTCTGGGAAAAATGAAAGTCTCAGAGAAATTCAAGTTCAATCATCATGATTTCCCAGTTTTCTTAGTTTGCTTAATCCCATACAGGATGCCTGGGTAATCTTCCACTGAGAGCCTGATCTATCTTTCCCTACACTGGAGCAGCCACAAAGTTTGGTTACTCCAACACCAAACTGCTTATGGATCTCACTTATTATAAGTTCTCAATGTCCATAGGACATATAAGACTCCCTGTCTGTGAAAATTTTGGAAAATACAAGCAAACCGCCAGCTACTAGAACAATTAATCATTTAAATTACTGCTTCACAGAACCAGAGCAACATCAACTTGTATGGATTTTGCAATCATAGACCGCTGCAATATTCTTAGTGATATTTGTGGAAAAGGGAAAAATGAAAACTTTTAATGCTTTCAGCTTTGCTCAAATGTCAATCAGCCCATGCCTGCTACATAGAATCCATATTTTATGAACCTAGAACACAGTTGGGAGGAATTTGCTTATTATAGATATTTCATATAAATGGAATTGTACAGCATGCAGTCTTTTGTGTCTGGTTTCATTCATTTACAATAATGCTTTCCAGGTTCATTCATATTGTAAAATGTGTCAGTGTCAGTGCTTCATTTATTTTTATGGCTGAATAATATTCCACGGTATGGATATACCACTTTTAAAAACTACTCATCTGTGGATGGACATTTGGCTTGTTTCCAATTTTAGGCTAGAATGAATAATGCTACCATGAATATTTGTGTACAAGTTTCTGTGTGAATAGGTGTTTTCAATTTTCTTGAGTAGACACCTAAAAGTAGAAATGCTGGGTCATATGATAACTCTATGTTTAAATTTTTGAGAAATTGTCAAGCTGTTTTCCATGACAGCTGTACCATTTTACATTCTCACATGCAATATATGAGGGTTTGAATTCCCCCACATCCTTGACAACACTTGTTACTATCTCTCATTTTGGTTATAGCCATCCCAGTGGGTGTGAAGTGATATCTTATTGTGGTTTTGATTTGCATTTCTCTAATGAACAATGATGTTGAGTATATTTTCATGTGTTATTGGCCATTTGTATATCTTCTTTGGAGAAATGTCTTTTCAAATCCTTTGCCCATTTTTAAATTGGATTTCTATTGTTGGGTTGTAAAAGTTCATTACATATTCTTGATATTAGATCCTCATCAGATATATGATCTGTAAATATTTTTTCCCATTCTGTGGGTTGCTTTACCTTTCTTGATACAAGTGTCATTTGCACAAGTTTTTAATTTCAATGAAGTTTAATTTACCTATTTTTTCTTTGGTTGCTTTTGCTTTTGGAGTATTATCTAAGAAATTGTTGCCTAATACAAGGTCATTAAAATTTATTCCTATGTTTTCTTTTACAATTTTACAGTTTTAGCTTTTATATTTAGGTCTCTCATCCATTTGGAGTTAATTCTTATATATGGTGCAAGGTAAGGGCCCAAAATCATTCTTTTGCATGCAGAGGTCCAATTATCTAAGCACCATTTGTTGAAAACACTGTTCTTTCTCTGTTGAATGAACTTGGCACCCTTTCTGAAAATCAATTGTCCATAGCTGTATGAGTTTATTTCTAGATTCTCTATTTGATTCCATTGATCTATATGTCTATCCTTACACCTGTACCATATTTGTCTTGATTAGTGTAGCATGGTAGTAAGATTTGAAATATGATTCTTTCAATATTGTTCTTGCTTTTCAAAATTGTTTTAGTTATTCTGTCTCCCTTGCATTTTCATATAAATTTCAGGATCAACTTGTCATTTTCTAAAAAGAAGAAAGCTTGAATTTTGATAGGAATTGTGCTGAATCTGCAGATTAACTAAGGGGAATATTGCCATCTTAATAATAGTGAGTAATACAATCCATGAACATGTGATGTCTTTCCATTTATTAGGTTTTTAATTTCTTTCAATAATGTTTTGTAGTTTTCAGTGTCCACCTCTTGTACTTATTTTGTTAAATTTATTCCCTAAATAGATCATTATTCTTGATGCTGTTATAAATGAAATTGTTTCCTTAATTTCACTCCCAAATTGTTTATTGCTAGTGTGTAGAAATATAACAGAATTTTGTATATTGATCTTGTATCTGCAAACTTGTTGAACTTGTTTATTAGCTCCAATAGTTCTTTTGTGGATTCCTTAGGATTTTCTCTCTCTCTCTCTCTATAAATAGAGATAGTTTTAATTCTTCCTTTCTAACTTTGATGATTTTATTTATTTTTAACTAATTGCTCTGGCTAAAACCTTCAGAATAATGTTGAATAAAAGTGGTGAGTGCAAACATCTTTGTCTTGCTCTTGATCTTAAGGGAAAGATTTCAGCCTTGCACCTTTTAATGTGATGTTAGCTGTGAGGTTTTTATAGATGCCGTTAACGAGTTAAGGAAGTTCTCTTCTATCCCTTGTTTGTTGAGTGGTTTTACCATGAATGTATGTTGAATTTCTCTTGTGATTTCTTTTTAAATTTTTTATTTATTCAGGAATATGTTATTTACTTACCTTCCATATAGTTGTGAATTTCCTCAACTTCTCTGTATTGATTTCTAGCTTCATTACATTTCCTTTTAAATTTATTGAGGCTTATTTATTAACAAATATGTTCTATCTTAGAGAATGTTCCATTTGTACTTGAGAAAATATATATTCTGTTGTTATTGGGTGGAGCAGTCTATAGATGTCTGTTAGATATAGTTGATTTATAGTGCTATCCATGTCTTATATTTCTTTGTTGGTCTTCTTCCAGTTGTTCTATCCATTATTTAAAATGGACTATTAGTATCCAGCAATTATTGTTGAATCATTTATTTCTCTCTTCAATTCTGTCAGGTTTTGATTCATGTATTTTAGGGTTCTGTTTTTAGGTGCATATATGTTTGCAATTGTTATTTCTTCTTGATAGTTTGATCCTTTTATCATTAAAACTATCATACTTTGCCTCTAAATAAATTTTGTCTGAAATTATATTTTGTCTGATATTAGTATATCTACTCCAGCTCTCTTTTATGTTACTTTTCACATGGCATATTATTTCCATTCTCTTGCTTTCAACCTACTTGTGACTTTGAATACAAAGTCTATCTTGTAAACAATTTACAGCTGATCATGTGTTTTTAAAATCCATTCTGTCAGTCTCTCTTTTTTAATTCAACTGTTTAATGTGTTTACATTTATTGTAATAGCTGATGATGTAGGATGAACATTTGCCATCTTGCATTTGTTTTCTATATGTCATATCTTTTTATTTTCTATTTCTCTATTACTGCCTATATTTTGCTAAATAAATTTTTCTAGTATATAGTTTGAAATTTCTGGTTTCTTTTAATATATATTTTTGTTATTTTTCCAGAGGTTGCCATGGGGATGACAATTAATTTATTACAATCTAATTCATATTAATACTAACTTAATTTCAGTTCTATACAAAATTTCATTTTATATTACTTCATTCCCTCCCATCCTTTTTGCTGTTATCACCCTGTAAATTGAATCTTTATGTATCATCTGCACACAAATGTGCAATTATTGTTTTATACAGGTGTCTTTATATCAGATCAGAGAAAAAAAGAGTTTCAAACAAAATATGTTTATATTCTCTTTTATATTAACCTATGTAGTTACCTTCACCAGTACTGCTTATTACCTCATGTGGATTAAGGTTACTATCTAGTGTCCTTTCATTAAAGTCTGAAGAACTTTTTATAAGCTAGGTCTACTAGTATAAAACTTTCTCAGTTTTTGTTTATCTGGAAATGTATTAATTACACCTTTTTATTAGAAAAGTTGCAGATTTATAGAAAAATCATGCAGAAAACACAGAGTACCCATTTACCTATATCACACAAGCAGTTTTCCTCTTATTACACTTTGCATTAGTATGTAGTATTTTGTTACAATTGGTGAAACAATATTATTATCATTATACTATTAATTATAGTCTCCCATTACATTAGGATTCATTTTTTGGGTTTTAAATTCTATGGTTATTATAAAAAAAATTTATTCTAGTAACATATATACAACCTAAAATTCCCCTTTTAACCACATTCGAATATATGTTACAGTGGTATTAATTACATTCACAATGTTGTGCTACAATCACCACCATTCATTACCAAAACTCTTCCATCACCCCCAAACCAAAATCCTGTACCAACTGAACATTAATTACCCAATTCCCTACCCCATCCTGACCACTGAAAATCTATATTTTAGTTTCTGATTCTATGAATTTGCTTATACTAATAATTTCATATCAGTGAGATCATACAGTATTTATCCTTTTGTGTCTGGCTTATTTCACTCAACATTATGTCTTCAAGGTTCATCCATGTTGTCACATGTTCTAGAACTTCATTCCTTTTTAAGGCTGAATAACATTCCATTGTATGTACACACAATGTTTTGTTTATCCATTCATGTGTTGATGGACATTTTAGTTTATTTAGTTTATTTCCATCTTTTAGCAATTTTGAATTATGCTATTATGTACTTTGGTGTGCAAATATCCATTCAAGTCCCTGATTTCAATTCTTTGGGTATATATACCTAGAATAGGATTTCTTTTCTGAGGAACTGCCAAAATGTTTTCCAAAGCAGCTGCAACATTTTACATTCCCACCAACAATGAATAAGTGTTCTTGTTTCCCCACATCCTCTCCCACACTTGTTATTTTCCATTTTTTGAATAGTAGCCATTATATTGGGTGTGAAATGGTATCTCATTGTGGTTTTGATTTGCATTTCCATAATAACTAATGATGTCAAACATCTTCACATGTGCTTTCTGGCTATTTGTATATCTTCTTTGGAGAAATGCCTTTTCCAGACTTTGGCCCATTTTTAATTGGCCTTTGTCTTTTGGAATTGTAGGATTTCTGTATAGATTCTGGATATTAAACTATTATTGGATATATGGTTTCCAAATATTTTTCTCTTTCAGTAAGCTATGTTTTTATTTTCATAATGAAGTTCTTTGCACAAAGGTTTTTAATTTTGATGAGGTCCCGTTTATTTTTTCTTTTGTTGCTCATGCTTTTGGTGTAAAGCCCAAGAAACCATTTTATAGCACATGGTCTTGAACATTTTTCTTTATGTTTTCTTCTAGTTTTATTGTTTTATTTCTTATTTTAGGTCTTTGATCCATTTTGAGTTAATTTTTGTGTATGGTGTGAGGTAGATGCCCACCTTCATTCTTTTGCGTATGGATATCCAGTTTTCACAGCACCATTTTCTGAAGAAACTGTTCTTTTCCCATTGAATTGACTTGGTGCCCTTGTCAAATATCACTTGACCATAGGTATGAGGGTTAATCTGAAATCTCAATTTGATTCTGTTGATGTATCTGTCTTTGTGCCAGTATGATGCTGTTTTCATCACTGTAACTTTGAAATAAGTTTTAAAATTGGGAAATGTGAGTCCTCCATTTTTTTTCTTTTTCCAGGTGACTTTTGGCTGTTTAGGGTCCCTGACCGCCACATAAATTTGATGATTGGCTTTTCCATTTCTGCAAAGAAGACTGTTGGACTTTTGATTGGGATTACATTGAATCTGTAAATCACTTTGGGCAGAATTGACACCTTAACAACATTTAGCCTTCTAATCCATGAATATGGACTGTTCTTCCATTTCTTTAGATCTTTGATTTCTTTTAGCAATATTTTTTACTTTTCATGTATAAGTCCTTTATGTCCTCAGTGAAATTTATTCCTAGATATTTGATTCTAAATTTTAGTTGCAATTGTAAATTGTATTTTTTCTTGATTTCCTCTTCAGATTTTTCAATAGTAGTGTATTGAAACACTACTGATTTTTGCATGTTTATCTTGTACCTTGCCACTTTGCTGAATTGTTTATTAGCTATAGTAGCTGTAGTGTGCATTTTTAAGGATTTTCTATGTATAGGACCATGTGGCCTATAAATAGGGAAACTTTTACTTCTTTTCCAATTTGGATACCTTTTTATTTCTTTTCCTTATCTGATTGCTCTAGCTAGAACTTCCAGTACAGTGTTGAATAACAGTGGGGATATTGGGCATCCTTGTTTCTTTCCTGATTTCAAAGGGAAAGCTTTCACTCTTTCCCCATTGAGTGTGGTGAGAGCTGTAGGTTTTTTATATATGCCCTTTATCATATTGAGGACATGTCATGCTGTTCTTAGTTTTCTAAGTTTTCTTATCAAGACGGTTGCTAGATATTGTCAAATGCCTTTTCTGCATCAATTAAGATGGTCATACAGTTTTTCCTCTTTGTTTTATTAATGTATTGTTTTGCATTAATTGATTTTCTTATGTTTAACCACCCTTGCATACCTAGGATAAATCCCACTTGGTCATGGTGTATAATTATTTTAATGTGCTATTGGATTCCATTGCTAGTATTTTGTTGAGCACTTTTGCATTTGTATTTATAAGAGATATTGATCTGTAATTTTCTTTTCTGTGGTATCTTTATCTGTTTACTATTAGGGTGATGTTTACCTCCTAGAGTGAATTAGGGAGTGTTGTTCCCTCCTCTTCAGTTTATTTGGAAGTGTGTGAGAAGGATTTTTGTAATTTTTTCTTGGAATGTTTGATAAATTAAATCAGTGAAGCCCTCTGATCCTGGCCTTTTCAATTTTGGGAGATTTTTGATTAGTGATTCAATTTCTTTACATTTATTTTGTCTGTTAAGATCTTCTATTTTTTTCTTGAGTCACTCTATGTAGTTTTTGTATTTCTAAGAATTTGTCAATTTGATCTAGGTTATCTAATTTGTGGGTGTACAGATATTCATAGTATCCTTTGGTAATCATTTTTATTTCTGTGGTTTCAGCAGTAATGTTTCCAATCTCATTTCTGATTTTAATTTTTTTTTTTTGAATCTCCTCTCTTTTATTCTTTCTCAGTCTAGCTAAAGGTTTGTTGATTTTATTGCTCTTTTCAAACAACTAACTTTTGGTTTTGTTGGTTCTCTCTACTTTTAAAATTCTCTATTTCATTATATATGCTGAAATCTTTATTTCCTTCCCTCTGTTTGCTTAGTTCTTTCAGATCTTTTGGATCTTTCTAGATCCTCCAGTTGTGAGATTAGGTCTCTGATTTGAGATCTTTATTCTTTTTATTGTAAACATTTAGAAATAGAAATTTCCCTCTCAATACTTACTGCCTTTGCTGCAGTAAGTTATTTTTTCATTTTCATTTGCTTCAATATATGTCCTAATTTCTCTCGTGATTTCTTCTTTGACCCATTGGTTATTTAAGCATGGTTTTTTAAAAAAATTTCCACATATTTGCAAATTTTCCAGTTCTCCCTCTCTTACTGATATCTAACTTCATTCCGTTGTGGTTGGAGAAGATACATGGCATGATTTCAATATTATTGAATTTATTGTGGCCTAACATATGGTCTCTCCTAGAGAATGATCCATATGCACTAAAGTAGAATGTGTATTTTGTTGGTGTTGGGTGAAGTGTTTAACTGGTTCATAGCATCATTCAATTCTTCTGTTTCCTAAAGGATTGTCTGCCTAGATGTTCTATCCATTATTGAAAGTTGTATATTGAAGTTTCCTATTATTAATGTAGAACTGTTTCTCTCCTCAAATATGGGAATATTTGTTTCATATATTTTGGGGCTATGCTGTTAGGTACATATATATTTATAATTGCTATGTCTTTTTGAATTGGCCCCTTTTTCAGTAAATAATGACCTTCTTTTTCATTCATAGCAGGTTTGTCCTTGGTCTGCCATTGCAAATTAATTTTTAAAATTATTTTTGTTAGGGAAATTGTAGGTTTACAGAAAAATCATGTAGAAACTAGAGTTCCTTTATACTGCTCATAAAAGTTTTGACTTAAAGTCTATTTTATTTGATTTTAGTATATCTATCCAGCTTTCTTTTTGTTACTATTTCTATTGTATATTTTCTATACTTTCATGTTCAACCTACTTGCATCTTTGAATTTATGATGTGTCTCTTATAAACAGCATTTAATTGCATCCATTCTGTCAATCTCTGTCTTTTGACTGGAGAGTTTAATTTACATTTAAGTTAATTTACATTTAAAGTAACTACTGACAATGAAGAACTTTCTCCTGCCATTTTACTATTTGGTCTTTGTGAGTCTTATATCTTTTTTTGTCCCTTAATTCTGTTAATGCCTACTTTCATATTTGTTTGATTTTTTTCTAGTGTACCATTTTGAGTCCCATCTCATTTCTTTCTGTTTACATATATTTTTTCATGGTTATCATAAGGCTAAAATTTAAAATTCTAAATCTTTAACAAAAACTTTTGATTTGATACCAACTAAACTTCAATAGCATTGTGCATACACTGTTCTTATTCCCCATCATCCCTCGTCTTTTGGTTGTACTCTTTACAATTTACATCTTTATTCATTTTATATTCAAAATGATAGATTTGTTATGACTTTTTATGCATTTGCATTTTAGAGCTTTACATTTTAGAATTTGTAAGTAGGTAAAAATTTGAGTCACATACCATAAAATACAATACAATAGCACTGGCACTTATAATTACCCTTATGGCAATCTTCACTGGAGATCTTTATTTTTAATGCCACTTTAATCCACTGTCTCATATCCTTTCCTTTTAGTCTGAAAAGCTTCCTTTAACATTGCTTGTATGGCAGGTCTAGTGGTGATGAATTCCATCAGCTTTTGTTTATCTTGGAATGTCTTAATCTCTACCTCATTTCTGAAAGACAGTCTCATTGGATATAAAATTCTTGGTTGGTAATTGTTTCCTTTCAGCACTTTAAATATTTCATCCAATTGCTTGCTTTCTTGCCTCCATGGTTTCTGATGAAAAATCAGCACTTAATCTTATTGGGACTCCCTTATACATAACACATTGCTTTTCTCTTCCAGCTTTCAAAACTCTCTCCTTTTCCTTGGCATTCAGCAGTTTGACTAGTATGTGTCTGAGCTTGGTATGCTTGAGTTTATCTTGTTTGGTATTTATTGGGCTTCTTGAATGTGCATATTCTTATATTTCATTAAATTTGGGAAATGTTCTGCCACTATTTTCTTGAATATTCCTTCTTCCTCTTTTTCTCTTTCTACTCCTTTTGTGACTCTCATAATGTTTATAATGGCATGCTTAGCGGTGTCCCTCAAGTCTCTTAGGCTTTATTTGCTTTTTTGAATTCTTTTTTCTTTCAGTTTCTCAGCCTGCATCATTTCAAGTTCTTGTCTTTGAGTCACTGATTCTTCTGCCAGCTCCATTTTGCTGTTGAAACACTGGATTTTTACCTTGTTCCTTTGGATGGGCCATCATTTCCTTTTTATTTGCTTATTTTTTTTATCTTTTGTTGCACATTGTACATTTTAATATTTTAATGTATTCATTCTGGGATTTAGTCCCTGAACTATCTGTCCCTTAAATTTGTATACAACTAGTGATATGACAGAGATTTTCTTGAGTGCCCAGACTTAACGAAAACAAACAAACCAAAGCAAAAAGCACCTTTCACAGACTTTGCAAATTGGCTCTGCTTTAACTGGTATTCTCTTTCAGAGTTTAACACTGCTATCAAGAAGATCAGTCCAAGGTATATGTGAAGTGTAGGGTCCTGTACCTCTTTTCTGGGCCTGCATCTTGTCTTAGGTTTCTGCTTGCTCGTGGCCTTAGGAATTCTTCTGTTTACACAATTTTGTATGCCCCCTCTACTCCCTATGAAATAGAATTTCTTCCCCTCCTGGATACTCTTTTATATGAATTAAATCTGGTAATCTTTTGCTGCAGGCCACTTAGATTTAGTTGTTCCTTACATTGCCTTTGCTGTGCACAAGCTGCTTCTTCCTGCAGGACAAGTACTGGGAATGTGAGCCCGAATGAATTTCCTGTGTCAGTCTTTCAGGCTGCCACCAATAGAGTAGAGTGACATATATGCACTGCAGTATAAGCATAGGGTTTACTCTGTTCTCTTTGGAACAGGGCCAGGAACCCACAATGGGAGTGAAAGCTGGCTCCCCATCATACTGGGGAGATGTTGGTGGGGGGAATGCTTAGGGTGCCATGATATTCTCCTACCATTTTAAAATTGCATTTTCTTGTGTCAGTATTTATCCAGTTACCACAACCCTTCAATTGCTTTCTGGAGTTCTGAGGAAGATGACTGCTAATTTTGCTAGTTGTTCATAGATTCTGGGGGGAACACCATTCTGGATCATCTTATGCCATCAACTTAGTTAACTGGATTCCTCTTCCCTTGATTTTTGAGGGATAGTTTGGCTGGACTTAAAATTTTTGGGTCACAGTTTCCTTCAGTACTTTGAATATGTCATCCCACTGCTTTCTGGCCTCCATGGTTTCTTATGAGATATCAGGTTTATCTATATCACAGTGTCTTATATAATGAGTGGCTTCTGTCTTGTTTCTATCAAGACTCTCCCTTTGTTTTTGTCTTTTGATAGTTTGATTATGATGTGTCTAGGTGTGGATATCTTCAAATTCTTTCTACTTGGATTTTGTTGAATTTCTCCCTGGAAATTACCAGAAAGGTCAAATAATGACAGTTCTCTGAGAATGAGGCTTTGAAATAGCTCTATCTTCATTCTGATAGAGAGAATGTGGGATGTTATTTTTCAAGGCAAATACATAGTTAATGAACAGGACATGGGACTAAGGTAAGTTAAGATGCTGCAGAACTTGTTCTTACAGAGATTTAACTGTTTTTTCTTGAATAAACATTCCACACATTGCTTGAAGCCTTTGGCTAATTTCCAGAATTCTGAAAATATTGATTCTGACAATTCTTGCCATTTATAAATTGCTTTTTATGGAGGAGAAAATTTTCAAAAGTCCTTAATGTGCCTAACTGTTGATTTCTTTATACTTAAATTACAGTCTGCTACTTTGATGATTCTGTTATACTTTTAGTTTTATCATTTACCCTCTATGGTTTTCCAAGTACACAGCTATATCATCTGTAAATAGAGATAGTTTTACTTCCTGTTTTCCAATTTTTGTTCTTCTAATTGATTTCTCTTGTTAGTTGAATTGGGTAACATGTCCACTTCAATGTTGAAGAGTAGTGGAATCAGTGGGAAGCTTGCCTTGTTTCTGATTTTAATGGAAATTCCTCTAGAGTTTCTTCAAAAATGAAGCTGCTGGCTTTAGATATATTTTTATCATGTTGAAAAGTATCTAACAATTTTTATTTTCTTGTTTTATCAGAAATAGGTGTTGAATTTTATCAAAGACTTTTTCAGTATCTAGAAATAATCACATCATTTCCCCCCTTAGACCTATTAATGTCATGTATTATGTTAATGGAAATTTTAATATTGATCCAGCCTTGCATTCCTGGAATAAATCCCATTTTCTTAATGTAACTTTGGATTTTGTTTGCTAACATTTCAGTTAGAACAGTTGCATCAATACTTACAAGTGACATTGATCTGTAATTTTTCCTCTTTGCACTTTCTTTATCAATATTTTACTTAATTTCCTTTATTTTCAAAGCTCTGAAAAATTTCTGGAGCATTTTGTGCCTCTGAATTTACATGGACAAGGATGGCAGTTTGAGTGGCTTGCAAGATTTGTAGTTCACGAATAGCCTTCTCTGTCTGCAGTAAAATTGGTTTAATTTTATTTTATTTAATTTATCTTATCCTGGCTTTTATTTTTTTGAGAGGGGAAAAGATGGATAGAAGGTTTATGTGTTGTTCAAATTTTGAATTATATTTTGCTTTGGAAAATTCTGAATTTCCCCCTTTTGCTTTTTTTCTCCTTCATTGCACAGTTCTCACAAAGTATTTCTCCTTCTGTTGTTTTTTGGTTTTGCTTTTTTCAGTAATGTAGGTTTCTTTCATTAAAAAACATAACAAAACAGAGTCATCCCCCTAAGAATATGCTTTAAAGCAGCAGCAATCACAAGGCACATATGTAGGAGATACCTCAAGCAAAAAAGAAACTTAACTTTAAAAAATACAAGGTGTTATTTTAAAAGACGTTGAAGAACACTTGTTATCCTTTTGTCCTTATAGTTATCTTTCCAAGATTGCCCTCTTGCATGCTGCCCACACCTTAAGTCCCTTCCCTTTAGTCAATACTGTGATCTACCATTCTACTTTTTCAGTATTTTTACACAGAAGGTAGATTTTCTCTCTCTGAAAGTGATTTTGGATTGACTTTGGACCCCTGTTAGCTCCCCTCTTCTTTCACCAGTTGTTCCTAAGCTGCCCATATACAGTATTAAACCTGTGGCAGGGAGCATGGGAGATAGCTAACTAGTATTCTATATTTAGTTTTCTACTCACAGGTAATTTGAAGTTTGGTCATTCTTTGTCTTTTGGTTTTGCTGAGGGCTTGAGTTTTGCGTGGCTTTATGACATTTTTTAATTCTTTCTTTCTTGCTTCCTTGCTTTCTTAGAATAATTTGGGAGTATTGTGTATTTGCATGGCTACCATTGCCTCAACTCACTGGAATTCTTCCTTTTGTAACTTTCCTCGTGATTTCTACCTTGAGTTAGAATAATTATGACATACCTCATAAAAATAAAGACACACTTTCCTTAATAAAAAGAAAAAACTTTGATACTTGAGTATTATAATTGGAGGAAAAGTCTTCATGTGAAAAGAGCATCTGGACCATCATATCCCAATTTTGACCATCAGAGATTAGTTTTCACTTTGGAAATATCTTGCTAATTTCTCTATCCCTTGCTGGCCTTAAGAGTAGAGGATGTTTCTATCATTTAGCACTGTGAACTAAATGTCTCATAAGACTCCTTACTTAGTCTGGAGTTCTTAAAGTTAGGATTATGTGCAGACTTTAGGCAGTAACAAAATCTTCTGAAATGGTACACAAAATTTGTGCTCAACAAAATGCAATATTATTATTTGACTTCTGGGTAAAACAAAATAATTGTAAAAAGACTTTTTAGTACAAGTTTGGAAATTTGAATATGGAATGACTTGTTAATTTTAATAGTATGATATTAGGTATTAGGTTAGAGAGGAAAATATCCTTATTTTGTAGTGATATATACTGAAATATATAGTAATAAAATGTCATGATATATGCAATTTATAAAACCTGAATATAAGTAGATGAAGATGAAAAAATTACAAAATGTTAAACATGATTAAATGTAGATAATGAATATGTAAAGATTCTTGATGTTTTTTTTACATTTCTGATTATTTTAATGTAATAAAAAGTTTTAAAAATGGTGTTTGTGTTTTCAGGAGAAGGTTCATAGCTTTTCAAAACTTTTAAGCTTCTTAAAGGAGTCCATGACCAAAGAAATGGTCAGAGCCATTGAATGTTCATAGCACAAGTAAGGCAAGGCTGGTATACTTCAGCAAGTCTGTACCAAGTGCTTTAAACCACATAACACAATTTATAAGATAGCTTACAACTTACTTTGACCCTGAAGTCGTCTTCTTATCCTTCCTGCTTTAAACCTCCTCCATGTGCTTTCAACTCTATTAGCATGTCCCTTTGCCTACTTCCCTTATGAACTAGTCCCAAGAAGACAATGGAAACATGAATTGTTCCTGTGCCTACTAAGGCCTGTCCTCTGAGTTTTGTTATATGAAGATTCAACTTTTTACCTGATGATAGATATTGGGATATTTATCCCATATTCAGGCAAAACTACATCCACCCTCAAAGTGGGTTCTATCTCACAGGACCCAATCAATATCTAAATAACAGAATAACACATAATAATATAATAAACACTTGTGTTTGAGGAAATAATCTTGTAAAAATCTTATCTCCTGTTAGTAAGATGACTTACTGTCTCAGTTTCCCACAGACTGTGGAATTTCTCAAAATGAGGAACTTTCAGTGCTAATACTGAGAATATCTGGACAATTTGGTCACCTTACCTGTTAGATCTATATTGTATTGTGCTTTGTATCTGTAACATCTTAGGGGATTCTAAAAAAAGAGTAGGCTGTCAATAAATGTATACTTAATGGGAACATATGATTTATTATTGTAGCTTAAAGATGGTATAAAAGGAGAGCCAGAATCCTTCCACAGACCCTTTGTCAGGCAATGCTCAAGAATGGAACTATGTTATCCCCTTTGGTTGCTAGGTGATCTGAGGAGGTGTCCTCTGTGGCTGGGTACTGTCTTTGCCTCTCTTACTCTCTCCAAGCCTAACCTATATCCACAAGGGTTTAGGAGGAAGCTTTTCACTGAAAGAGGTTCAATTTCAACTTGAGTTTCAATGTATGCCTTCTATTTATTTCATAACGTATTTGATTTGCATCAAATAAACATTTTTCTTAAATCTCCTCTGGAAAAGGAAAAATTTTAAATATCAAATAAGAATTTGAAGTCATGTCAATGTATTTGAGCACTTACTAATATATTTTAAATTATTTCTTCTTAAAGGAAAAAAGTCAGAAAAATAGAAATCACAAAAGTCCTAGACTTAATTGTTGAATGATGAATTGTTTACAATAAGCCTCATCTCATGTTTACATTATCTATGAATCACTTTGCTCATAAAGCAGGTAATACCTAGCAGTCTCATGTTTATTGATCAGTACATACAGTGGTACTGGTATGTAACAGAGAATGATTAAAATGAGTCCGTTTTTGGTTCTGATCCTTGCCGGGTGGGCTTATTTCTTTCTTCTTAAATATATAAGACATACGCATACTTTGTCACGAATGTGTGCCTTGTATATTGTAAATGAATGAATGAGGTAAGTTTCAGAATTTTGGGTTGAAATAATAAGAACCTGTTTTTGCTTTTATTTTGGAATTCCCATGTTAATTTATACAATTCAAATTTAAGAATGAGGAGCTGGTTCCTAAATCTCCTATCTGAACTCCAATGGTACCATGTATATTACTTACCCATTTACCTTTGATCATAATTCTTTGTTTACTTGCCCTTCAATAATTTGATGGACATGATATCAGCACCCTAAATGCTCAATCTACTGATTTGTAAATCATCTTCCCTAATTGTCAGCCAGTTGTTTCACAGGTAGTTTTGCTTTTCATGTAACCAATTAAAAGAGTGAATGATTCTTAGAACCATGGTCAGACTGTGGCATGCAGGCCCCTTGGAAAACTCAGTAACTTTCAAGCCTATATTCCTTAAGTATTTTTTCAGCATTTATTTGAGGAAAGGCTAATCAAAGGAGGATTAGAAAGACTGGATATAGTTGTCCTCAATGACCCTGTATTGTCTGGATAAGTTCATCTCTGACTCCGAACTGGAACAGACCACTCAGGAAAACAATATAGCTCCATCTTTATAAGGGATTTTGACAACTTACTACTATTATTTGAGCATATTGCTTGTGATGTTTTTTAATGTATCAACTTGGATAGGCTACAGTCCCCAGTTGGTATTTTGTAGATGTGATTGAAGTCCATATCAAGTGACTTCAAGATAATCTGAGTGGAACCTGATTCAACCACTTGAAACCTTTAAAAGCTGAAGTGAAGCTTCCCTGAGAGAAGAAATTCTGTCTGTGGAGTTCTGGCCTTGATGGCCTGCTCTATGAATTTGGGAGCTGCCTAGTCAGCTCCCACAATTGCATAAGCCAATTTCTTGCAGTAAATCTCTTTAACTCTTATTGGTTCTTCTTTTATGGTTGAACCCTGACTAATACAGATTTTGGTATCAGAAGTAGTTCTAGAGAAATATAACCTTAAGATAGTTTTCTGAATTGGTTGTGAGTTTTCTAGAATTAATTCTCTACTATAATTAGATTTAAAGGCACTAATGACCTTGTTTTCAGTGGTAAAGTGGTAAAGTGGCAGTCCATGATATGATGTGACAAGAAAGAACAAAATATTGCCATTGGATACTCCTAATCAAGAAAGTAAGGTTCTGAGTGATAATGTATTTGTTATTTTAGATATTTTGGTGAAACTAAAGCATACAATGGGGTAAAAGTAGGGAAAGAGAAGAATGAGTTCAGGGCTTCAAATTCCCAGCTCAAGTTTTACATAAATGACCTGAAAACTTCTACATCTGTCTTGAATGAAACCCTTATTTCTGGTAGCCAAAGGACTGATATTTCTGAAAACCAAACCCATAGTTTCATCCTGCAAGTGGCTGAATTACAACACAAATTGAATTCCCAACATAGCAGAGTGTTTTCTGTTAAAGTTATGGCACTGATTGGGAAGAATGGGATTCCAAAAATTAAGATGGGGATATATGGGCATATTTCAATACAGTTGGAGACATTGAACCTCTAAATTCTGCTGAGTCTTCTTTGTCTATAGAAGGAACTTTTCCACCACTTTCTGAAGAATGGTAATGTCTTCCTTTCAGGTTATGGCCTGGCAAGGTGCTGCTGATTATCCTCAGGACCTATCCCTGCCATCCCTCTTTGCTTCTAGACCTAGTTTTCTTTGCTGTTGTAACAAATTGCTATAAACTTGGTGACAAACAATACAAATTTATTTTTTGGTTTTGTGGATTAGAGGTCCACATGGGCTAAAATTTAGGTGTCAACAGGGCTGGATTCCTTTTTGGAGGCTGTAGGGGAGAATCTGTTCCTTGCCTTTTCCAGTTTCTAGAGGATGCTCACATTATTTGTTTTGTGACCCCCTTCCTCCACCATCAAAACCAGAAAGGTGGGTTGAATCCTTCTCATGTTGCAGTCTCTTTGGTTCTCACTGTAGCCGGGAAACCTTCTCCACTTTTAAAGAGTCATGTGGTTATATTGGGTCCTTAACCTTAATCACGTATGCAAACGTGGTCTCAGTATGTAAAATTTCCTTTTCCGCCTTATACCTAGTGAAATTCACACTCAAGCTTTGCCGTAATTAGTTTCAATTTTAAGAGCCTAACAAGTGATCAAAGTAACAAGTCTCAACTATACAACTTGAAATCTCATTAACACATGCATTAAAATATATGGTGCTTGGGTGATCTGAAGTAATGTGGCAACCAGCAAGTTGACCAAGATGGGGTGTAGAGAGTCAACTTTTCCTGGCATCTGACATGTCACTTTAAGGAAAATATTAGTTACATTTTATGAGCATATCATGAGTGTAATAGAATCTTTAAGTATAACATTTTAGATGAATTACTATGTCAATACTTCCGAAATTCAAGTTAAAACATTCCTGACACCAATATGATAGACCACAATATAATTTTATGGAGAGTTGCTATGTTTTAGCATATTTATTAAAAAGATAACTGTGATCTAATCAACTTCATTACCTGCAGTTATACATATTTATAATTATTATTTTTCTATAGTTGCTGTAAAAACTCAAATTCTTCAAGCTTTAGATTTGGATATTTTGAAAAATTTCCAGCTACAAATTTAAACAAGTTCATTGAACATTCTGTAGGCTTATTTGATTTGAGATACCACTATGACTTGTTTTGTGGAAGAAAAAAACAAAAAGAATGGGAAATCTGCATATTGCCTTTTTAAAAAAATTAGACTTAAAATTATACTAATTAAAAATCTTAGTGTTCAAGTGCTTTCACTGAAGCTATTCATAAATACTTTTCAATTAGATCTACTTGGTAAGTACTTCACTGAACTCTCTAGCCTGAGATGACCAGATGGCAGAATTATAGGATTTCGAGCTCAGAAGAACTCAGGTCATTCAATCCAACATCTTAACTTTACAGATATGGAAACCAAGGCCCAGAGTTGTGGCTTATATAGATATCTGTTTCTTCCTTTATAAAGCAAAAGAGTTTTAGGCTTAGACAAATGAGTCTATTATAAATACACCTTAGAGAAACCTGATTTGCTTTTGACATTGTATTTAACATCCTAAACAAATGAAAATAGAACCCATGGGAAGAGTTGTGATAGAGCGCATAAAGGCCTCCATTCTACTAATTATGCAATGACATTGCTATGGTTAGTGATTTCCAATCTCCAGAGAAAGAAGGTCATTCCTAAGTAACTGTAATTGGTTTTCAAAAAATGAGACCTGCGACCTTAAGGTGTATATTTTGTGCAGTTTTATATACCACCATGGGTCAAAGTTGCACCCCACTGCCTTGCTTTCTCATTCTCCTTCTGTTTCATTGCCTCACTTATTTAAAGCTACAGAGCCTCTTCTCTTAGAAAGCTTTCATATGCAATAGTTTTGCTTTTTAGCATCCTTGTTTTTTTTGTTTTTGTTTTTGATTGAGTACTGTGTCTAGAAGAATACATGGTAGGAATTTCAAAGTTGCTCTTTAAACTCAAGCAGTACTTACCTTGATCAGAATATGCTACTTTTTTGTTTCATTTTGTAGATATTATACTTTTGGGTGGGTCATCGCCTTGGAAGGAAGAAAAATAAACAAATATCATATGATGTCCTGAACTCTTTAAGGTTTATTCATTGGTAATATGGAAGCAAAGAGGAAAACAACATATATAAAAGTTATAGCAGGTTGTTAGTACTTGGATAAATGATACAAAATGTAAAAAGTATGAAAATGAACAATTGTTTGCTATTTTTAAATTCTTTTAAATTTGCAGTTATTTTTATTTTCCTAATGTTGTAAACAGCACATTTTCAGTGTGAGAAATTTTGGAAAGTACATAACATATAGTTGAATATGTTTTTTATAAAAATAAATATGAAGAATAAAATATTATTTGATATTTTGAATCTGATAAGAATTTTAGCATGCAATAATTTCATTCTTTCCTTCTTGACACTCAGTTTTTTTAATGTTATTTGGGATGTCAGCCCAAGTTGGAGTTATTTATTTCAAGGGACTCACTTTTTTAGATACCATTTTGATATACATTTGAAGTTTTAGAATCTTATTAATAATTACTTGTTGATTACAAGACTAACTATATTTGTGATTACAAAGAATATTTAATTGGATGATTTTATTACTGTTAGTTCTTTATTCTGAAATTACCATGGTTGAATTTTTTATTTAGTTTATCTTTCAGTTATCTAGAGCATGTCTTTGAGCATTTTCTCAGCAATAGCATATAGGTGTCACACTTTCTGAGTCCCTCTTGTTTAAGAGCATTTTCAGTTACTTTTGAATATGTAAGAGAAATTGACAGACATGAAATTCTCATTTCAAAATAATGTCCTCTACAAAACCCCGTTGCATCCTGGTATCTTGTGCTGTAGAAGAGAAATTTGACTTGATGCTGACTCTTTCTTTTTTGTCCTTTTCATGTAATATTTCTTTTCTTTCCTTTGCTATGGTGATTATAAGCTTTTTTAAAAGAAAATACAAGACTGAAAAAAATACTTAATTCAAAAAAATTCTTCCAACCCAATGTGTATCTAGGATTTGACCTCTTAATAACATTTGGTAAATTCTTTTTATCTGGAGAGTCATGTATTGTTTCATCCCAGAACTTATTCCAATATTTCTTTAATTATTGTTCAGTATCTATATGTTCTTTTGCTTCCAGTACACATAGATGAGAAGTCCACCAAATCTCTATTCTTTCATCACATTAATTGAAATATTTATTGAGTTTTGGGGCAATTTCTAGAATTTGTCTTATAATATTTAATTCGATTGTCTGCATTTTTGTATCTGTTGTCTATTATCTACAATTGAGTTTTTGTGCTCCATGCTATCTTCCCTGATCTCAGAAAGCAATCTTTTTTTCGCGGCTATTTACTTGAGTAATAGAAGTTGTGATTGAGAACACAAATGCAAACTTTCTTTTCATTTTTCTCCCGTCTCTTTCTAATTACTGATTTTATTAGTATTTCCTGTGTTTCTTCATGACATTCTCCTCTGAAACACAGTTCTTCAGAACTTTTATGGCTTTTCCCTTCTGTTTGTCCATCTTGATAGATGAAGGAGAAACCTGCTATTCTGGCCCTCTTCTGGCCCTCTCCTGACCACTGCCCCTGTAGGTGGCTCTACCTTACTGGCCATGGTCTGACCTTTATAACCCCTCTTTGTCCAGGGTTATATAGTGAGATTCTGTAAGTTTCCTGTACTTCCTTACCATTGATCACTATATCTTATTCTGTCTTGTTCCATCTGCATTGTATCTAGAAGAAATTCCTTACATTTCTGATGGATGAAATTCTAGTTTTCAGAGCAGATAAATTTTATTGCTTATTGTTATTTTTTAGCCCCCACATTTATCTATGGGGGTCTAGCAAGATGCCTTTTTCCAACATATTGCCCAGTAGTAGAAGTACCCAGGAGTTTTGTATAGAAAAGTTATTCTTTTACCTTTGAGAAAACACTGCATCTGCCTTCTGACTTTAAGACTTGTGAGTTTTCCATATCCTTCATCCTTGTACTTTCTTTTCTAGTCATATAGAACCATCTATTCCGGCCCCCTAACCTTCCCCCCCGCCCCCCCCGCCCCGCCAATCCCATACTCTCATATGTCTGCTTTAAATGTCTGGCATACTCCTGAAAATGCATCCATCAATTTTCAGATCACAGGCTTCTGTCTTCTCCCAGGGAGATTTATTCTTCATTAAAACAATTATCCAATTTTTTAGTAGTTATTCATATTCAAGCATGTCTCCCCACTAGGACATAAACTTTCTGAAGGTAGGGAGCATGCCCATTTCAATGCTATAGCCTTATATCCTCATATCCTAGCAGGATGCCTGGTTCATAGGTTCTTGAACGAATGGGTGAATGGATGATTGAATGAAACAAGTAAGTCTATGACAAGCATTTTGGACAATCAAGTCAACAGATCATGCTTAACTGCTGAGTATAGAATGGAACACTTAGGATACCAGGTCACATGGAAAAGCACTTCAAGAAACAAATTCAGTAATTGGAACCCCAAGAGTTACTGATCTACCATTTAATGGATAAGTGTCAAAGACTTAAAGACTTAGTGGACCGCTTACAGCCTCACACTTTTCCTACAGCTTTCAGAGGCCTCTTCACTCTTCTAGAATAAATTTTTATGGAATTTTATTTTTAGAAGATAGTAATTTTGAATATACATATGTTTCCATATATTAACATCTAGATATATAAATCAATATTTTATATTGAGAAGCATATTGAACTAAGGAATCTGATGGACTTTTGTTCAAATCTTACATGCAATATTTACTGGTTGTACGACTCTGATCATTAGCTATTTTGTTTTGTTTTTATGTCTGTAATTGTGCATAATCATGATTATTATATGGGACTGATTTGAAGATTCCTTTTACCTTAAACTCATATAAAATATAAGGTAAGTTTATTGTATTCTTCCTATTAATTCTATGAGGAATTTATATTTGAAAATAAAAAAAAAATTTGTGATCATGGTAATATCACAAAATTAGAAAGACAACTCTGTTAAATCTTAAATTTGACTTGTGGTTTTATGATTAGTTTAAAGGACTAACACACAAATCCCCGTTATTTGGTGGGCATGCAGTAGTTAACATTTATCAATTAATAAATATTTATTGCTGAGGTTTCAAATGATCTGCCTACTTAGTGCATCATTTCATACTGGTAATAGGGTAGAAATAACAGCTACTCTGTTTCACAACTTTAGAGTTTGCAAGCTCTTTCACATACATTTAATCCTCTGATGCCAGCTGGTAATGAAATGTTTTGTAATTATTATGCATCATTGGGCAGGGTGAGCCTGAAGGCCAAAAGCAGTTAACAGGTATTAATTATAGCCATTTGCTTTCCTCTAAATCTTAATTGACATTCCCACAGGTTAAAATCCTAAAACTTTTTTTATAGGTTTTCTTCTTTCAGCCTCCTCTAATGATTTGTCTTTTAAATATAGCATATTGTCCAATTTGTAAATTTTTGTGATTCAATCTTGGGAATCTCTCTACTGTAAGTGATTTAATGCAGGTTGCTAAGATTTCCCTCCTTTCTCTTGAATATACAATAATCTGTGTTGAAAACAGAATAAATAAATGCAGAAAAATGGTTATTGAGAAGAATTAAGAGTAACTATTTTCACATCCAGTCATACAGATATACTCTGGTTGGCCAAACTCATTGTGTTTTGGAAATAATCAAATATATGGACTCTTATGATTTGAAACCTAATTAAAAATTGAAAACCAAAGAACAGTGCAGGACTCTGTTTAAATTCTAAATTCATTGAATACCACTACTTGACCATTATAAGAGTCACATTTAAGATACATTCTTGCAAAATAACAATTTAATCCTCATGGATAAGTCTGAACTATGTAGTCTGAAATCAAGTGAATTTTGTCCATATCTTCTTAAAGATTAGTTAACATTAAAGCTGGTCTACGGCTTTATTTTAAATTCAGAATCCTCCCGCTTCTGCCTTCCACACAAAAACCTGTCCCTTGTCTCTGGTCCATTCATTGTAACTTCCAAAGTTTGGAACTTGCAAAATTCCAAAGTCAACTTCAAATTCAGTGAGTGGTATTGAAATTCATTTTACCCTTCACAAGGAGCTCAAAAGGCAAGAAGAGAAAAATTTTGACAAATTATATGTTAACTCCCACATGTCTGCCAATTCCAGACATTATATGAGCATTGAAGATCCTTAAAGCTAGTACACATGAACAAAATGAGGATTTTATGGCTTCTGATTATAATTAAAGAAGAAAAATCTTCCTTGAAGTGATTTTATAATGGAAGAGAATGGCATCTCCTGCTATTTCCTTCTCAGTTATTATTTAAATTGAATTCTATATCTTATATGATACTGAGATTATATAAGAACTTACTTTCAACTGTTTAGTTCTGATGACACAATATAAAGTAAATGGGATTACCCACCCTTAATTTTTTAAAAAGAAACTATAAGACTGCCTTCCTATTTTAGCTTATTTCCTTAGAATTCTAGATCCTTAGGATCTATTTGTATGTTATTTTCTAACACCAGTGAATAAATTGTGTCTACAGAAAAATGCCAAATGTGTTAGCAGGCTTGTATATTAGATTATATCGGGAAAACCTGCCAAGTATGAGCGTGATGGTTTTCCCAGGCGAAATAGAGGAAAGGCTTACAGCAATTATTTTTGTTATTCATATTTCAAATTCACTTGGTTTCAAATATCCAAGTAACTAAAGCAAAAATCATAATTTTTACTCATGGAATGAGGGCTGAAATGTTTTAAGGTCTAGTAAAAATCTGTGGTAAAATTTAAAAAGGGACATTCCATGGCTAAGATTTTAGAGTCTTTTTTCCTGCCAGAAGAATGTTTTCTTTTTATTTAAATAATTTACTCTTTTAGTTTTGAAACTAAAAGAAGAAAAGTGATACTGCACAAGTGAATTACTACTTGAACTACAAATGTTATGTTTTTAACAAAATTATTGATCACTTACATTTCACTCATGTCTTAATTTCTTTTTAAGAATGTTCCAGAAGAGATGGAGAGAACTTTTTTCCTCAAGGAAGCCTATACAATTAGAGAATTTTTTATTAGTTCATGTTCAAAGACTTTAGGTCTATAGGACAAAGTTTATGTACCATAGCTGGTAATCCCACCACAGAGAGAAAACACTATTAAAAATTTGCTCTATACCTTATAAATGATTTTTCCCTCTCAAATAATAGATTCCTACACAACATTATCTCAATAATGGCATTTGTAAAGTTAAGCATAGTTGACTCTTTTTTTTTTTTCAGTCCTCATCAGCCTTTAAAATAGTTGGTCACTCTCTTCTTGAAATCCTTCTCCTCTCTTGGCTTATATGTCATGTCTTTCCTGATTATCACCCTGTCATCTGGCCACTCTTCTTCTGCCTCCTTTACAAGCTCATCTAATTCTATCTGACCATTAATGTTGAAATACCTTGAGGTTCTCTGTTCTTCTCATCCCTGTGTGAAATTTTCCACACCTTCAGTTATTTTTATGTAGGTAATATGCATTTATATATCTCCAGGTGAGAACTTTGCTTTCAGCTTCAGGTCTAAATATCATCTGCTTCCTTGTTCTCATTTCATTGATGTCTTAAGGGCACCTCAAACTTGGCATTTTCAAAACTACGTGAGTAAATTCTCCCCCAAATGTTGTCATCTTTCAGTATCAGTGAGTGTCACCACTATTCAACTATTTATACCAGCCATAGACCAAGGAGTCAGTCTTATATTGCCAACTCCCTCATCTCTATATTCAATCCATCCTCATGTCCTATTGCTTTAACTTCCTAAATATCTCACAAATCCAGACACGCCTGTACCACTAAAATCTTCATCCTAATTAATCCATTATCTCTTGCTTGGAATGGTGTAAGTAGGTTTTAGTATTCATCACTTCCTATGCATTTACCCTCACACTCTCTTTCATGCACACACACACAAACACATACACACATTTGAAAAATGTAAGTGAGATCTTACCACACACATTATGAAATGGGTCATTGTTTTATTAACATTTTATCTTAATGTCTCTTTAGTGACAGGTTATGTATCAATTTAGTGTCAGTTTATGTCTCAGTTTAGCGTCAGTTTATGTATTATTTATCATTCTTTTACTGCATGCATTGTATTTCATAGAACTGACATCCATGATTTATTTAACTACTCTGTTATTGATGGAAATAAGATTGATTTGATTTATTTGTTCTTGCAAAGAATACAACAATAAACATTCTTATACATGAACATTTGGGCAAATGTATGAGTATTTCTCTAGGCTAAATATGTAAAGTAAAATTCGGGCATGTGGTTTACAGAAATGCTAAATTTTGATAAATATTGACAAAAATGCCCTCCAAAAATCTTCTATGACTTTAAACTCCCTTCAAAGGGTTATGAAAGTTGCTGTTTGTCCATGCTCTACTCCTAATGGGTATTATCAAATTTAAAAAATTTATATAATCTGATGAGTAAAAAAGGATATAGCAATATTGTTTTAGTTCCAATTACCTTGATTAATATTGAGGTCTAACATTATTCCATAAGCATTTATTATACATTTTTTCCCACTGTAAATTATTTCCTTACATCTTTTATCCAAATTTCTATTAGATATTTCCTCCTTGTTATTAATGTGGGATCTCTTTATGTGCAATGACAATTAATACTTTGTCTCAATTTTTTGCAATTATTTTCTCTCAGTATTGTCTTTATTATTATTATTTATCATTATTGTCATTATTACTAATGATCGTTGTCATAAAGGAATTTTTAGACTTTTACTTAGTTGATCTTTCAATTATTTTCTTTATAGTTTGTGGTTTTCATATCTTTCTTAGGAGGTCCTTTCCTATTCCACCAGATTAAAAAGCCATTATTCTATTTTTAAAGTATTTTATGAGTTTAAAATTTACACTACCAATTTAATCATTCTGTTATTTAATTTGTGTATAATATTCAGAAGGATTCTAATTTCATTTTAATTTGAAGGGCAAATTGCTCTTATATAACTATCTAGCTTTTCTCTGCTAATTTAAATGTCCATTTTCTCATATATTAATACACACACATACATACAAACTTATTGCCTTCTTCTAGACTCTCCAGTTTGTTCCAATGATCTACTTGTCTGTTCCTAAACCACTTGCATTTCCATAGCTTTATACTATGCTTTGATATCTGTTAAGACATGTCACCCCAATTGTCCCTCCCAAATAGCATTGCCTATATCAAGTTCCATAAAAATCCTGTTGTGTGTTTGGCTGGGATCGCATTGAATATTTTGTGGGGAATTGCCTTTTCTTCAACGTCAAGTTTAGTAACCCTTAGTTGAACAATCTTCCTTAGGTTTGAGGTTCTCCATTTATCTGTCTATGGATGATGTTTTCATTTGGGGTTGCTTTCAGATTATGGAGAAGGTATGAGACATGCTGCTGGATTTGCCACTAATTAACCTCTGGGTATGTGGCCTTTTGGAATTCAAAGTTACCTGGTCCAATGTCCTGCCTCTTTGGCTTCAGTGTCCATAATCTCTGCTTTAACCTGGGCACAAATACCACTTGTCCCTGCAGTTCTCCACACTCACTCACCTGATGCTTTCTCCAGGGCCAAAAGTGACTTCCTGCATCCATTGGCTATGGCTTTGAAGCTCTTTCAACCACTCCTATCTCGGCAGCAGTTTTCACCTCTATGTGTTTTGAACTGTGCTTTCCTCTGGGTAGACATAATCTCATGACAATCTCATGGGCTTTCTATCATTCAGGAATTCCTCCCATTTCTTGTTTTCCAGCCATGTTTTGAATTAAAAAAATATTTTATCTGCTGTTTTCTGATTATTATTCGTTTTTTTTAAATAAACTTTATTTTTAGAAAAGTTTTAGATTTACAGAAGAATTACACCAAAAGTATAGGGAGTTCCCATATAACCTCCTCCCCACACACCCACACACTCACACACATAGTTTCCCCTATTATTAACATCTTACATTTGTTACAATTGATGATGTGGTACATTTGTTACAATTGATGAACCAATATTGAAGCATTGCTACTAACCAAAGACTACAGTTTACATTATAGTTTATACTTTGTGCTGTACAGTTTTAAAGGTTTTGACAAATGAGTAATGTCATGTATCCATCATTGTAGTATCATACAGGACAATTTCACTGCCCTAAAAATTCTGTGTTCCACCTATAAAAGTATGGAATGCCTCACAAATTCGCATGTCATCCTTGCACAGGGACCATGCTAATCTTTTCTGTACCCTTCCAATTTTAGTATATGTGCTGCCGAAGTGAGCACTGTTTTCTGGTCATTTTTAGTAGAAGTGTGGATATTCTTTTTTTAAATCCCATTTTCAGTAAAATAGTTAAAATCCGTTCTAGAAGAAAGCAATTAGCATGGCTCTTGTAAGATTCAGTTTCTGATTTTGTAAAACAAAGGTGATTATACCCTCTTTCATAGAACCATTTTGGAGTTTAAATGAGACAACCATGCATCTTACTTTCACCATAAAAAGCATTCAGAAAATATCAAAGGACCTCCCTTTCCTTTAATCTTAACAAAAACTAAACCTCATTGGAAAGAAACTGTGACCCAAGAGTATGTGGAGGCATTAATTGGTACAAAGTAGATCATCTTTTGAAGGCATCTGTAGCATGTGAAATTTCTTAAGAAAAATCTGCTACCAGAAACACTGTAGGCAGAGTGATTGAATACCAAAATTTGGTAAGCCTTGCATCTGGGTTTGGACTCATGGCTGTAATCTAATAACAGCAAGAAAATTTCATGTGAAAAATGATATTAGGTATTCCCAAGAAATGGTAGTGATGCTGTTTGTACTGCCAAGCTTCTTTTCTGTTGTGTAGCTACTGCAGTAGCAATTCATTACCTCAATGATGTCTCAGGCAGGGTAGGTCCCAGAACAGCAATTAAAATCGTCACAGAAAAGGCCATGAAACCTCAGAGTCATCTCAATGTGATAATACCAACAGTAGCAGCTTTTAAAGCATCAAGGATTGATTGTTCCCTTGAAACTTAGTTTTTTTAAAAAAGGGATCACCTTTCCGGTTTCTAATCATCAGCAGTTACTGCATGAGTTCTGTCCAAATGCACAATGAAAGTTTTACAACTTCATGCAGCTTCATGCTTATTTATTAGTATTTTTACCTCCGATCTAAATGCACATAAAAAGCACTTGTAGCAGTTATTAATATGACCGTTACCATTGAGACATAAAGCAGGTGAGTGATGGTCTCTGGGTAATAGTACGGGAAGTCAGGGTATAGCACGAATCTATGATGGATTTTCCTGGCTTTTAGACAAACATTTTCCTTTCTGGTCTGTAATGCTTTTCTTTCCCCTTTTTGATGTACATGAAGGGCATTTGCTCGGATGCTAAATATTGCATCTTTCATAGCAGAGTTGGCATCCAAATAAAAACAAATAAATAAAACAAAAAAGAAGTACTGTACATGTCTGGAAGCATTCTACAGCATGTTTAAACTATCAAGGACAACTTGGAGGTACCAGTGACTCATGAAACAGGAATGTTAGCCAACCCTGATGTAATATTTTATATGAAGGGCTTTTCACTTACAAAGGTCTCAGTATTTAACAAACGCAACTATCCAAAGGCATTTATTTTATCCTCCATAGACTAATGATGTGCAAATCAGATTGGATGGACCTAAGAAGTCATTTAACATACCACAAGTGTTTATAGCAACTGAGTTAAGCGGATAAAAAAAGACCCTGTGTTTCTGGAACCACAAGGAAGAGCTCTAAGCAGGCAGCCACAGGGATCCAGCTAAACTGACTCTGTCCAGGACTCCAGGCAGCAGGCACATGACCATGGGCCAGCTATATTTGCTAACCACACATTCAAAGTTATGAAATGTTTATTTTTGGCTTCACAGGCTAGGGAAAGTTAAAGATCATATCTGTAACCAAATAAGCTTATGAGCCCTCTATACTTCAGGTCTTCTCTGTAACCTTAGTCTGTGCAAACAAGCTCAGATTTATCCCCTTTATAAGGGAGAAGAGATTATCATTCCTTATCGGTAAGCCACCCAAAGTGCTGAATTATATACAGCTGCCGACATCAGAATTGTTTTGAACCTTATGCTTTTGTGAGACTAATGCTAGGAAGACCAGCACTACCATCCGTCTGCCTTTGGGGACCAGGGTCTTAACTGCTTCCACTGAATCAGTATTTTCTTCTTAGATAAGGAGTATGCTACAGAAATTGTTGATGTCAGGTTTTTCAGTTGCATTAGGGAACCCTCTCCTTTACAAACCATCCTATGTCCCTATAATATGGCACAGAGTTTACCTGTTCAAATATGGTAGGCTATCAACTTTGTTCCTATAGCCCACATAGTCCTCAAAAGAGATTTGTACATTTTGCATGAACACTTTCTTCCTAGAAATATTTAACACATTGACTTTTTGCATTCTTAGTTCTGTTCTGAATGCTCTTCCTAAGGCCTGATTAAGTTGGCATATGCATATAATGAAATCTCATTGGCTTGGATTTACAGAAAAGGGAAATATCACCTGGAAGAACAGATTATTTTAAGTGAAATGTAATTTTATCTCATTTAAGTATGTTTGGTAATGAGATTTAGGATAACAAAGTTTGTCTATGCATGTTCTGATGAATGAATAAGAATGCTTTATAATTTCCTCATAATTCCGGGCCTTTGACATCCCTACTAAAAATTATAGGGTAGCACAAAATTTAGCCCAGGGTTTTCTGACAGTTAAGGTAGAAAGTGAAAATTGTTGGAATACATAGTGCTTATTGTCAGATAAGCAGAAACACACGATTTTCTCAACATGGATGACATCTTTATTGAAAATGAACTGAAGATAAGGATATTGTTCTTTCTATATTTACTAGTACAAATTAGTAAACTAATTTTGATTATTTATTGAGCATGTGCTATATAGCCAGGCACTGTGCCGGGAATTGTAGTTTATAGATAAATAAAGATAAAGTTCCTGTCCTCAGTGGCTAATAGTTTATATAAAAAAACCATTCATAATAGACAATGACATCAACTATGATTTTATAAAATCATAAATTCAAATGGACTTATTTTGTATTTTTCCTTTATAAACCCGGGTACATAAATCTAAATATTAATTCACATAAATTATTCCTTGGATATTTGAGACAGTAGTTTTAGGGCCACAAGTTTAATTCAGGGCACAGAGAATGGAAAGCAACAGAAGCTTAAAATGTCCATTACACTCTCTTTCTAAAATATTAGATGTCTGAAATGAGCCTGTGGCAAATTCTGGATCACAGTCTTTTCATGCTATTTATGAACAAATGCCTTAGGTGTAGAGTATTATGTGTTGTTGATTGAAGATGTTAGATACTAGATATTTAGGAGGCAGTCTTCATTTTCTTGTGGAACTTTTAAGAATCCAATTGGTTTTTTTCCCCCAAGACTTTTGGCCAGTCACCATCTGCTCTTCCTGGAAATCACAGGGCACCAGCAAGAAGGAGCCATATGTTCCTCCAGTAAGATCTCTGAATCTTGGTCAGCATGCCAGAACCCTGTGCCATAAAGCACAGGTGTGATTTAGCATAACTCAGTGACATGTTACCGAGTGTACAGAACCACAGCTTATTCACACTGTATCCTTATCACATAATAGGCTTCCTGACGCATAGTGCACCATAAATGTTTGAGCTAAAATCAAATTGAAAGCAGACGTTAGCACATTATAGGACTATCCATTTCGAATGTTCAAGTGATTCAATTGTTTTAGTTACTAAGATACAAAAATTAATACTCATGAATCCTACTCACTCATTTACAATACTTTTTGGGAGGTGGACATTAGGCACAGCACAACGGTATTACTTACTAAGTGCTGGAGAAGCACAAAAGAGAGTAGTTTTGCCTCAGAAGCCTGGGGGAAGACTTTACATTCCCAAAGAAGATGGCATTTGAGTTGTATCTTTAAGAATGAGAAGAAATTATTCAGGCAGAGAAAGATGAAAAGGTATTCAGTGATATTTCAGATATCCAGTGCAACATTTTGAAACACCCCCAAGCCAATCAGTTTAAAACAATTATTTATTTTGCTCAGGAATCTGCAATTTGAGCACGACTTGTCAGGGATGGTGTGTTTCTGCTTAGTGTGGCTTCATCTGGGACAGCTTGGCAAATTGTGGGCTGGTTCTTGACTGACAGATCAACAAGGGCTGCCAGCCTGGGTCCTTTCTAGGAAGCTGCTCGGGCTTCCTCATAGTATGGCAATGGATTTCAAGAACATGTGTTCCAAGGGACAGGAAGGAGAAGATGTGAATCTCTTTAGGTGCGGGCTTAGAAATCGACACAGCTTCACCCCTGTTGCCTGCTAAAATTCAAGGAAAGGGAAAGTAGAAAATAGATCTCTGGAAATTTTGTGACCACCCTTAATCTCCCATACCTTCAGACAAAATACTATCATTAATAACCTACTAAATGCACAGTTTGGTTGGAGAATGGAGAGTAACCAATTGTAGCAAGAATAACGGTATGTAACGTGGTGATTGGGAATATGAGGAGACGATTCTGGAGGAAAAGCTTAGGCTTATTGTGGAGGGTCTTTTATACCATGTTCTTAGTTTTACAATCTTTTATGTCCAGAGAATTGGCCTGCTTATTTCTGTGTTTAGCAAAATCAGTCGGGTAGCAGTGGAGGATAGACTAGATATAAGTGGCATTGCAAATAGCAAAAATGGGCAAGAGGACTTCTAATAGTTTATGAGAAAGACATTGAGCTTGGGCAGAAATAGGAGTAGGGGCATAGAAAAAAAAGATGGACTGTGGTGAAGTTTCAGATATAACTTAGAAGGACCTCATAGTAAATGTATATATAATTAAGGGAAAAGAAAGGATCAGGGTAACACTGAAATTTCTAGCTTGAAAATTGGAAGAAAATACAGAGCACAGCAGAGAACCAGGATTAGGAAAAGAGAGAAGATGATCAGTTTTAATCCAGGGCATGATTAATTTGAGATATGTCTGAAATTATTATGCTAACAAGTTTAATAAGCAAGTGGTTATACGAGTAATGAACTCAAAGGAAAAGTCAGCTGTGAAATACCTAAATTTGTAGTCATCAATATCTAAGTGCTAGTAGAAACTAGAAGAAGATATGAAGTCAACAAGAAAGGAACTATTTTGTGTGAAGAGAAAAAACTCAAAGACAGAATTTGGGGAACAGAAAGAAGTATACTTAATGAGAAGAGGACTAAAAGAAATGGAAAAGACAGTAAGGTAAGGGAAGTGCCTTGTCAGCCCTACCCATCAAAATAAGAAAATTTCATCATATCTGTAGCAAAAAGCAGGTTGGGTTAGCAAAAGCAGGTTGGGTTAGCAGTGTATTATTTCCCAAACTGATTTTTATGATTCACATGTTTATTCAAGCATACTCTGGTGAGAAGTTAGCCAAACATGTTTTGTCTAGTATTTCCCAGCTTTTTGCATTCACAGCAGTTTTGCAGAAGTAGATGCTCAGTGGCTTCAAATGCAGGGACTTTTAAAAAAAATTCTAGAGCCATTACAACAGCTTTCAAAAAATTAGAAAGTACGGTCTTAAGTTGCTTCATATATTAGGTAGGTAGGTTAATCCCTCTAAAATAGCCATCTTCCTTAAATAGCTCCTTTCATCTTTTGCTCTCAGACTATGAAGTCACTAGCTCCTTCCTCAGGACTAATATACTAGCACAATATGTTAAGTAAATTGTCTTTAGCCAAAACTTCAGGAAAGAATGTCATTACTTAAGTTGGTGGAGGGCTTTCCTTAAACCTGTCCCATAGTTCTTGGATCATACAATATTTGGAATTTGAATATTTACCTATAGAATTAATCATTAAAGCATCCCAAGATCTCTTTTAGTATTTCCTTTACATATTTCTTGTGGGGATGTTTGGGGGGCATGGTTTACACTTTGTTGCCTGTGAGCCATAGAGTCATAGAAACAAAGACTGCTGGTGAGCTCCTGGTAAAACTGAATGTGAACGATTTTTGCCAGAACCTCTGAGTCCTATACTGCCACCACTGGGAGCTCCCCTTACCGTGTGTAGGGCTTACTTTGAGTCAGTCAGCGGATCTGTGCCCTGCTTTGGGGAATGGCTGAAAATAACTGGGCAACGAGTCTGACTCTAAAAGGAGGGTGTAACATACACTCACTTCTCAGACCTATCTCTAGGAAGCATTGAGCAATTTCCTCAAATGTGTTTTTGTGAGAAGTTTTGCTTCTGTATAGCAATAATCAGAAGACCCAACAGGGGGCAGTGCAGAGGGCAAAACAGAAGGAGGTACATGGAATTGTTGACTGGGAGGCATGAAGATTTAAAGGAGGTGAAGTATTCTTCACCTCATCTATGAAGACTAAGGCTGCTGTTGGCTTGGGCTAGCATTGGCAGCAGTGAAGAGAATGTCAGATTTTAAAGTCTCCACCCTTTAACAATTCCACTCCAGAAAGGTCATTTTCAACTCTTAGAAAGAGTACTTACTAAGCTTTATACTTATGGTCTACTTGGCACTTATCAATATATTACTTCCTTTTATCTTCACAATAATTCTGTGGTGATACTCATTGTTTTTTTCATTTTACCTATGAGGAATCTAAAACTCACTGAGATCAATTAAATTGCCCACAGCCAACAAATTGAGAGGAATTGAAAATAAATCTGTCTCCAGAGTCTATATTTTCACTCTACAACGCTGTCTCTCTCAAGTCTTCCATCATGTACTCTCACCAAAGGGGATAACATTTGCATATAATTTGCATACAATAAAATTTACCTATTTTAAAAGTACAGTTCAATGATTTTTTAAAGTATATTTACAGAGTTGTGCGACCATCACTATAATCTAATTGGAGAAACATTTGGTACAAGAAATTATTTAGGGCTATTTTGCTTTGTGCTTGGTAAATACTTAATGACAAATTTTGGAGTAAGTAAATGAAAGGTAGAGTAAGAGGCAAAGACTCAAAGTGAGGCCAACTTCAGATATTTTAGCTTGAATCAGGAACTCAGATTTCCTTAAAAGGGAGTCATCCTAGGACACAAAGGATGCACCAATGTATATATATAAAATTGATAATACTCTGCTTTATTTGACCTAAACTTTCTTTGCACTCTGAACCATATATTTAATCATTCTTTGGACATGTATAAAGTTGAAAACATTTCTCATGTTTTGTTTCAGCATTCTTCAAATTATTATTTTTCTGACAGCCTGAAGAGCTATGTAAGACTGTAAACACTGAAGAACATGATTTCAACAACTCACCAGAAATCTGGGAGCCGTAATGACTCCTCTCCCATCAGATCTTTAAAATACCTCTTCAAAGAAACAATTTGTTTTCTCTGTGCCACACTTCTTTCTCATCTATGAAGTGACACTGTAGCAGCTTACCACATGGAGTCATTGTGTTTCAATATTGGGTTTTTTTTTGGATAGGTTCTGACCATTTTTCTAAAGGAGGCAGTGGAATATAGCAGAAAGGACATGTTACTAGCTATGTACCTTTGGGACAGATAATTGGCTTTCTAAGTCTCTGCTTTGTGTAAATAAAATTAAGGTCATTTTGAGCCGTAAGTGAGGTAATAGAGGTGAATCTCTTAGCTCAGCACTTGGCAGATAATAGGTCCTCAATTAATGCTCCTGAATGTTTAGATAAATGGATAACTAAGTCAGGAATTTCTGCCTAAATGTGTTTTTTTAAATACCTCTCTAAACATGACAGCAAAGTAAGTCTGCTGCATGGAGAGGACCAATGGCTGAGGCGAAGAAGCAAAATGGTGGATGTAGAATTGGGTGGGGTGGGATGTGGGATGGCGGCATGTCAGTAAATGGAGAGGGCAGGCATAGAGAGACCTGGTTATGCATTCTTGTTCTTTATAAGATATGGAGACTCACACAATTTACTTAACCTCATAATTCCCTTAGGCTTCAGTTTACTCTCAAAGTGGGGGTGATAACTACGTATGCCATAGGGTAGTGGGGAAGATTAAATGAAGTAATGAATAATGAATAGCCTGTAGCACAAAGTTTAGCCCATTGTAGTATTCAATAAGTGTGAGTTTCTTTCTTTGGCTTCCTCACTTTTTCCTGTACTAAAACATTTGCTTTGAAGACACTTTCTGAGTTTAAAATAAATGAGAGAGCACTTGGAGTTTGAAGGAAGTGCTCCATTGTGGTGAAGCTTGGGGTCATGGGTAGGGGAGCATTGTGAAGTCCAAACTACACTTGTGACCTTGAGTAAGTGATTTCACCTCTTAGAGCATTGTTTTTCTCCTCCTAAAATAGGAAAAATAACAGTATCCTCCTCATAAGGTTGTTGTGAGGATTAAATAAAATGCTGCATTGAAAATCATTTCACAAAGGACTTGAAAAGTAGTTAAACCTTCAATAAATGTTGACTAGTATTTGCTATTCCAGTTCCCCAGGTTGAATTCTCACATTCAGACTGGTTTCCCAATGTTGTAGATGGCTGTAGTGAGAATGAAATGATGCTGGAACACAGATACTCACCCTAATCTAGATACTGATTTTTTCAAAATTTTATTAAAGGCATGAGAGTAACTAAATGATGGAAAGTCCAAAAACAAAGATGACAAATTTATGCTTCATTTGAAAGGACTTTGTTATAATAAAGGGAATAGGGATAAATCTTTACAAAATGTAGGGAGATGTACTCTTTCCCCAGAGTATTCTCTGGTAGGAAAAATACCAGCAACTAGCACTCTGAAGTCCAAGTTGTCAAGAAGCCTGTGTCTCTTGTGAAGCGGGAAGAAACCACTCCACAATTCTGCTATTCTCTGAGCTTAATGAAATGCTAGTAGGCTGCCCTGCTGTTACCCGTATCTTATAGTTCCAGGCCTTGCCACCTGTGCAACAAAAGCAAGCAATCTATTTAGAAGAGTGTTTTTCATTCTCTTAACTCTGAAAGTCTTTATTCTCAGCATGAGATTATTGCAACAACTTAACAAGCCGTGTTTTCTCCCCCTATTTTCTTTCTTTTCTCTTTGCACCTATGTCCTTTTAAGTCCATTCAGTCCTTAGGGAAACATTTAGTACTTAAGCTTTGCTTTTTCAAGCTCAATCGGGTAGAAAATCTAACATAGAATGTGTGCACAAACGATAGCTGAGCACAATGGGGACGAACAAATAGCACAAAGAGAAAAGAAGAATATGAGTGTTCAGGGAGCAGGGCTGCACTTGAATTCAATTTCCCAACAGCAGACCTGATGCTTTCTCCCAAGATTCCCAGGTTTCAAATTGGTCATATATTGAGGGCCAGTTACCTGGACAATGGGGGGAGATGGCAGTCGGTAATTATGATCTTGGTTTCTCGGTTGTTAGGAGACTAATATTAATCCTGAAATTGTATGAGGAATGTGTTCATCTGGACATAATTGTATGGTCTTCTTGAAAGCATTTACCAACAATGCTAATTTAACACAAATCACCCCAGGGAAGTATTTTTGCGCTAGTGGGGTTGCCAAGTGATTGGTTAACTCAGGATACTTTCTTGAGAGTAGAAGTAGGAACCGGAAACTCACCCAAAGATACGGGCATATATTTTTATTTTCTATCAGATGATCAATTCGGCGTAAAGATTATCAGAGTATGTATTGTATGTTGAAAAAACAAAGTGCCCAAGATGGCAATTAAAAGCATCATACTATATTAACACCAGGAGATGATAATACTGTTTTCAGAAAACACAATTTGAGTAAATTCATCAAAATGTTGTCTTTCACAGTGAATATCTGTGTGACAGAATTATTCGTCCTTCTCTTTCATTCTCCTTCAGAATTGAAGCATAGATTATATTTGCCTTGCTGTGTTTTTTGTGAAAGAAAATCTTGAAACCCTTAAGGAGATTCTAAAAGTGTTACATCTTTAGAAACAAGATAAAAGCACCATAAACATAAACATTTGCTTTAACTTGTTTTTCAGGGTTATTTTTATTGTTGGCAATGAAGACTCCTCTTTCTTTTTGTTTTCTTCATTTGCTTGCTTATTTTATCATAGTTTGATGGAAAAAGGCAAGTTTTTGAATTTTTGGAAATAAACTCAGTAAGTTTCATTTTCCAGACAATGTATTTTTTAAATATTTTATTTTGAAATACTTTCAAACTTAATGGATAGGTACAAAAGTAATACAAACCCTATACAGAGAACTCCAGTATACTCCTACCTACCAATACTCAGATTCACCAATTTTAATGTTTTGCCACATTTTTCTGTATTATTCTATTAATCTATTAATCTATTTATCTAACTATCTACTTTCTAAATATTTGAGGGTAGGTTGAATACATAATATTTCCATACACATTTCCTAAAAAACAAAGATATTCACTTACATAAACACTTTAAATTCAGTTAACAAGTTTGAGAAATTTACCATTGATATAAAGCTTACACTCTATATTCCAACTTTTTCATATGTCCCAATGAAATCCTTTTGAGTTTTTCTCCTCGCTTATTAAATCCCATCCCATTTAATTGTCACTGGCTCTTTAGTTGCTCTTTCCCTTCCTTCCTTCCCACCCTCCCTCCCTCCTTCCTCTCTCTCTCTCTCTCTTTCTTTCTTGTCTTTAATTGGGGGAAAACATGTATACAACATAAATCTTCCCATGTTGACGGCTCCCAAGCATACCATTTAATGGGATTAATCACATTCACGATATTGTGGTCCCCTCACTACCTTCCATTACTAAAACTCCCCCATCTCCATAAACAGAAACTCAACACTTGTTATGCATTAACTCTTCATTTATACTGCCCCCACCCCTGACAACTCATACTCTAATTTCTGTCTCTATGAGTGTGTACATTCTCTAATATTTTCTTTGTAGTTATCATGAGGCTTAAACTATTTAACATCCTAAATCTATAACAATCTCATTTGCTTTGATACCAACTTAACTTCAATAGTACACAAACTGTACACAATAGTACACTATACCCATCTGTCCCCACCTTTATATAGTTCTTATCACAAACATATTTATACATTTTGAGTCCAAAATGACTGATACATCATTACATTTTATGCATTTGCCTTTTAAATCTTGTAGGAAGTAAAAAGTGAAGTTATTGTATATTACTAGTTTAGTGTCTATATTTACCCCATGGCATTACCCTCAATGGAGATCTTTATTTCTACATGTGTTTCAGTCTGTTGTCTATTCTCCTTTCCTTTCAACCTTCAGAACTGTCTTTAGTATCTCTTGTAGAACCTGTCCACTGGTGATGAATTCCCTCAGCTTTTGTTTATCTGGGCATGCCTTAATCTCCCCCTCATTTTTCAAGGACAGATTTGCTGGATATAGAATTCTTGATGGACAGTTTTTTAAAGCACTTTAAATATGTAATCCCATTGCCTTCTTTGACTCCACAGCTTCCAGTGAGAAATTGGCACTTAATCTTATTGAGACTTCCTTGTGTTTGACATATTGTTTCTTTTTTGTGGCTTTCAGAATTCTTTCCATATATTTGGAATTCGACAGTTTGATTATAATATGCCACTGTATGGATTAATTTGGGTTTATACTGTTTGGTTTTCACTGAGCATCTTGTATATTCACTGAGCATGATGTGTATATTCATGTCTTTCATTAACTTTTGGGAAGTTTTCAGCCATTATTTCTTTGAATATTCTTTCTGCACCTTCTTCTTTTTCTCCTTCTTCTGGAATTCTCACAATGCATATATTTGTATGCATGATGGTGTCCAACATATTGCTCAGGCTCTGTTCACTTTCTTCATACTTTTTTCTTTCTGCTCCTCAGACTGGATGATTTGAGTTGTCTTATTCCAGCTCCAATATGCTGTTGAATCTCTCTAGTAAACTTGGATTTTCTATTATTGTGGTCTTCAGGTCTGTTTATTTCCTGTTCATAATTTCAATCTATCTATTAATATTCTCTTTGTATTCTGCTATTGTTTCCTTAAGTTCTTTGTCCCTGGTTTCCTTTAGTTCTTTGAGCATATTTAAGGCTTTATTTTTTAAGGAGGCACCAGGAATTGAACCCAGGACCTCATACATGGGAATCAGGAGCTCAAAAACTGAGCTACACATGCTCCCTTTAGGACCATTTTGAAAAATCTTTGCCTGGTATGTCCTAGGTCTGCTCCTCCTCATTGACGATTTCTAACACTTTAACATTTTCCTTTGCCCGGGCCATCTCTTCCTGTTTCTTTGTATGTTTTGTAATATTTTGTGGAAATCTGGACATTTTGATATTTTAATGAGTTATTGCTAGAATTTAGACTCTTAAGTTTGTGTCCAGCTAGTGTTATGACAGAGCTTTCCTTAAATGTCAGGTGCTAACAACAACCAAAAAAATAAGGGGGGAGGGAACCTGTTTTCCCAGTATTTGAAGATTGGCTTGAACAAGTGCTCTCCTTGAGGGCTTATCCATACAACGAGTTTGTAGAAGAGCTCCAGGCCTAAGTGTAGGGTCCTCTCTGATCCTTTCTGGTAAATGTATCTTATCTTGGGCATGTGTATTGGGCTCTAGGAATTTCCCCCATTCATTTAGATGGTTCCAAACATGCCGTCTTCTAAGGAAATAGTTTCATCATGGTCCAGGGCACTGTACTGTATGTCCTACAGCTAGCAATCTCTTGCCTCAGGCAGCACTGGTGAGCCACCTTCTACAGTCAGGGAAAGTTATGGAACAGTGAATCCCTCAGGCTGCAACCAGACAGATTAGGCCAGGCATACATGCTTCCACAATGTTCACAAGAATTATGCTGCTCCCTCTGTAATCAGGACCAGGAATCTCCAATGGGTACATGAGCCAGGTCAGCACCTAGCTAGTGAGGGATAGGGGAGGGGCCAGCCACGGCACCACAAGATCCTACAGCCTTTAAGTAGCCTTTTTCTTGATTTGGCACTCATCTTGTTACTGCAGTGCTTTAATTTTTTCTGGAGCTTTGAGAAAGATGTTTCTGCCTGTTCTTGCTAGTTGTTCAAAGCTTCTGTGGGCAGACAGAGCCCTGAAGCATCTGACCCTGCCATCTTAATTGGGGCAGGGCCTGAAAAAATTTTAAGTTAAATGCTTCTCCACCCTCCCCCCCCCCCCCCCCGCCCCCCCCCCGCCAAATCTTCCACAAGACATCATTTGGTTGTTAAGGATTCCACTGAAGAGAAGAAATGACAGCTCGCCATGCTAAATTTATTGCCTGCACTAGAGTTACCCTTGTTTTGCTGGCAAGAAAAACTTTTCCCTGATCTGTGATCTGAGACAAGGTATTTTTTGAGCTTTGTAGAAAATAAGATGAAGTTAGGTAATTTAATTAATTTCTGGGCCATCTCTACTGGACAACTGATTGATAAGGGGATAATATTCCCACAAATTTTATAGCTCTTGGATTGGGAGAGAAGTATATAAATATTCTCAAAAAATGGTTTGCTTTATCTATTTAAATGATTATGAAACTCATTGTCTCTATCATTGCTGAAGATGACTTGGCATTTTAATACTAGGCAAACATCATAAATAGTGGAGAAAGAATATTAGTAAAACAGTCAAAAAAAATCTAAAAAATTGGAATCATTTAGAAAAGCATTTTAGCCCAATGACTTGTTTTAAATGCTAAAATACATATTAGGTTAAAATTATCAAAATAATTTCTGTGAAAAACATAGCTGAAGGGTTCCATAGCAGGTTTATTTGAAGAGAATTAGGTAAGATTTCATACCAGTTGTCCCTTTTAGGGAGCAGGTGTGGATAAACACTGAGGAAGGTAGAATTGGCCAGACTGTTAGATGTGGTTCATTCATGTAGATCCTACTCTGGGATACTGCAAATCCCTACTTAATATTCTTCCTAGAAGACTACTTAATGGAGTAATTTTAATCACATGTGCCTTTGCTATTAAATAATTCAACAAGCTGCTTAAGGTAAAATACTACAAATCCCAATTATAAGATGCAGTTAGACATTCATCAGGATGCATATGGCAATTTCAATCTACATCTGTAATAGCATAAAAAAGTTATAGCAATTTATTGTAATTGTTTTCTTCCCAGCATGCTTGACTTGGGTTTCACATCGTTTACCTGGTCATAAATGCTAGAAATCTAAGACATATATCTGACTTCACCCTATCTATAAGCTCTCACTCCCAATTTGCCAACCAATCCTACTAATTCTAATTTTTAAAAGTTTGTCGCACAAGCCCTTGTCCTTTCCTATTCCCAACCTCACTAAATTCAGTGTCTTATCTCAGTGTAGCAGCCTTCTAACCAGCCTCCCAGTCTTCACTCCATTAGACTCCTTCCTGCAGTCAATACTGCTTCCAGAATGATCTTTCCAAAATAAAGGCAATATTAATTTATTGATTATAAACTTCAATCATTCCTCATTGTATTTAGAATTGGGTCCAAACTCCTTAATGATTCACCAAATTCTTGAATTAGGAAAAACCTGCCTTCTCATGATCATCAGCTACTGTCCTATTTCATGGATCTTCCACTTCGATTGTAAATACAACTTCAACTGTATATACTTTATACCTTATTGTCTTTGGTCCTCTGACTTGCCTTTCACCTTGCCTAGATTCGGTTTTCTCCCCCTCACCCAGAGATTTCAGGCTCATGCTTCAAGGACCTTTAAAACATCACTTCTGTATAGACCTACTTCCTTGATTACCTTAGACAGAAGAACCACTCAATCAGACTCTTGGGTTTAATGTGTATGCCTCTGTTCTATGCTTTAATATTTTTAGAAAAATGTTTCTTCCACCATAAGAATGAGCTACACAATGAATACTCCATAAGCATCTGTTGAATGGATGGTACTTTATTTAGCACTAGATAAGGTAAGAAGCAAGTAGAATGCCCTTTTTTCTGGTTGTCTGCATGGGGATTTCATGCTGCTCTCTCACCATTCTTGGTGTTATCAGGTTTGACTTTTCATACAGGTCTTTCCTTCTTGGTGGAGAACTTGAGAGTCCAGGACTTTGATTCCTTTTCTTTCTCCAAAACTCAATTGGCAGTGAAATGTAGTAGTTAGAAACATGGGTTTTGTGATCAGACTGCTTGGGATCAAATCTTGACCTCACTATTTGCAAGCTGTGTAAATCTGTCCAAGTTAGTTAATGTTTTTGTGCCTTTGTTAGAACCCACCTCATAGCATTGTGGTAAAGATTAAATGCATGTGAAACACCCAGAATAGTGTCCGGCATGTTCTCAATAAATGTTAGCAGCTTTTAGCTATTAAAAGTATTGGTTCTGGGTCTCAGCTACCCAGGGCCTTGTTGGTCAGAGGCTAGTGGTTCTTACAAACACACTCCTGTTGAAATCTTAATGATTGAGAATAATGCAGAGTTCTCAACTTCTTCATGAACATGGTTGCTTTTAAACAGTTTTAATGAGACATTCCAAAGGAATAGTTAATGAGTGGAAATTTTGAACATTATAAAGGTTTCAGGTGAGGTTACTAAATGGGTATTTTTCCTTCAAATAATAATTTCTAACTTTTTAAGTATTTGTTGAAGATTCTTTGCCCTGCATTATGGTAGGAAATGAGGGCTACAAGGAAAAAATGAAAGTGAAAGATAATATCCTACCAAAAAGTGCAAACAATTTTTAAAAAATCTAAGGAATATAATGTTTATGGAAGATTGAACTTCATTGTAGAAATTTGGAGAAGGTATATAGTGGGTTTGGGACAATCATTAAAAGCTTCTTGGAGGAGGCATGTCAAGAGAACCATGACTGAAAAGTAGGGTAAGGATAGGAGGATAAGAGGCACAGAGATAAGAAAAGGCAAAATATTGATGAAGGAGGACTCTTGTTTGTCTATTAGATGTATGAGCATTGTTGCCAATGGAATTTCTTAGGGTACATTTCAGCTGCTATTTAATATTAAAAAGTCTCAAGAAGAGGCAGAAGAGCCATGTGTAGTGAAACCACATCTGAGTCTATTTGAACCTATAGTTAGTACTAGAGTTGATAGATTTATGTCCAAGA
>JAQZBX010009971.1:0-13064 GCA_029593785.1 Cabassous unicinctus
CACACACACACACACACACAGGAGAATGAAGTCCCCTTCTCTGGACACCCAGCCCTGCACATGAGCACCCCCTCCCATAGCCTGACCACACTACAGGTGGATGAGCTAGTGAGCCAGCTGCCCAGGGCTTGTGCCTGTGGAGTGCACCACTGGATCCCAGTGCCTGGCGGTGGGGGGGTGTGGGTCTTTCTCTCTCTCTCCTTCTCACTTTCTTCTATAGTTTCAACCCAAAACAGACAGCAGGTGCAGGATGGGCTTATAGTTTCCAGCCAACCTTTGAAAAGTTTCTCAGGATGCCACCAGAGCAAAGGACAATGCACATCCCAAAACTCCAAACCTCATAGAATTCAAAAGTTGAAAAGTCTTTAATGGAATAAGTTATAGATATGTATGTAAACTCCTGTCATTTTATCACAGGGGTGGATTTGTGTAAACGCCACCACAATCAAGATCCAACTGCACCATCACCACCAAGATCTCCGGGTGCTTCTGCTTTGCAGTTACACCCGCCTCCCACCCCCAACCATCCCTAAGCTCTGGCAGCCACTAATCCACTCTTCATCTCTGTAGTTTTGTCCGTTTGAGAATAAGAATGGAAACATACAGTGCATGACCTTTTTTTCTTTTTTCTTTTTTTTTTATTTTACCGGGAGGTCCCGGGGATCGAGCCCAGGTCCCTCCATATGGGAGATGTACACCCAACCAGTTGAGCCACATCCGCCCCCTCTGTATGACCTTTTGATATTGGCTTTTTCACAGCATAATTCCCTTGAGGTTCATCCAGGTTGTTTTGGGTACCAAAGGTCTTTCATTTTTATTGCTGAGTAATATTCCATGGTGTGGCTATGCCACAGATTGTTTTAGGCTATTACAAATAAAGCCGGTCTTATCATTCAAAAAAAAAGAAGTTATAGATTATTTTAAAAAAAGAGGGAAGCGGCTGTGGCTCAATTGGTTGGGCCCCCATTTACCATATGGGAGGTTCCGGGTTCGATTCCCAGGGCCTCTTGGTGAAGGCAAGCCAGCCGCGCGGCGTGGTGAGCTGACAGCTTTGAGCTGGCGCAGCAAGATGATGCAACAAAGGCAGACAAGCAACACAGAAAAACGCAAAGCAAATGGACACAGCGAGCACAAGCAGCAAGGGGGGATACATAAAATAAAAAATAAATTAATTAAAATTTAAAAAAAAAAGACTATCATGTGGCAAAGCAGGAAGAGTGGGCCAGTTCTGTGTGTGCTGATCTGGAACAGTCTTCATGAGAAGGTGTCAAGTAAAAAAAAACAGGGGCAGAACGGGGCATGAGATGTATCCGTTGTCATTTGCGTGGCAAAGGAGGCAGGAAAAGAGATGCGGAGACAACATACATATGTGTTTGTACGTACGTAAATGAGCTCTGGAAAAATCTGTTAACAGTAGCTGCCTCTGGGGAGCGGGGAGTGGAGGAAGCTGGAGAATAGGGGCAGGAGACTTGCTTTTCATTCGTACCTTTTGGTTCTTTTTGGATTTCCTACCATTCGCTCACCATAGCTAATTAAAAATGAACGCAAGAATAAAGGTTAGGGCCTTGGAAGTCGCCTACTCCAGCACCTGGCCCCACCTGACACAGGAGCCCTCCTCAGCACCCCTTGGATGCACACAGTGATGGGGAGCTCAGTTCCATCCCGGGGTAGCTCAGAAGGGTGAATTTGAGCCCAGTGAGAGGAGGCAGACGTTTGCTTTGGGGGCTGCACACAGGGGCCTCCCTCTTGCCCCCAACAGCAGGAGGAGATTCCTGTCTAGGGACCGGCTCAGGGGACCTTCATGTCCCCAGGCCCTGGCGGTAGATGGGCAGGGTGGCAGGGTGTGCTCCACAGTAGCTCAGGCCCCACAGGTGCCCAGGGCACAGGCAGCCTCCCGGGACACAGGCTGTGATTCAGAGCCACGCAGCAGGGCCAGCCGGGTAGCAGCTGGCAGGCCACCAGCACGCCAGCGCCCTTCCCCGCCTCGAGCCGCAGCAGGGCCTCTGTCGTAGATGCACACCAGCTCACTCACAGTTTCCCCAACAGAGGGGAGGTTAAGACTCTGGCACCAGACAGCGTCTTCATTTACTAGCTGCCTGACTTTGGGCCTCAGTTTCCCCATCTATACAAGGAAGAAAGTGACAATGGCCTGCCTCCCTCACAGAGTTGCTAGGAAGATGGTCTGAGTCAATCTCTGCAAAGTGCCTGGACCAGCCCCTGGCACAGAGTGTGTGCCACATAAATACCAGCCACTATTACTGTGGGTGCCCAGCCAGTGTGGAGGTCACCAACCTCAGAGGGAGGCTCGGGGTCCCCAGCTCACCCTGCGTGGCCCGGTCAGCAGCCCAGGAAGAACAGGCCTCCAGGACTTAGGGCCACCTGGCTTCTGAAAGAACAACTGGCAGCAACGAGGGTCCGAGCCGTCGTGAAGGTGTGCACCCAGAAGGGCCCATGCTCGGTTTAATGCTCTGCTGTCACCACTTTGAAGTTCTCGATAATTGTTTAACAAAGGGCCACATGTTCATTGTGCACTGGGTCCCAAAAATTCTGTAGCTGGTCCTGCTAGGAGTTGACACCCAGTATGTATTTTTTAATGAATGAATGAGGGAGTGAATGCCACCCTGTGGTATCCTATCTCTCAGTTTACCCTGAGAGTTCCTTTTTACAGATGGGGAAACTGAGGGTCACGGAGGTAAACGGACTCACCGAAGACTACCCAGCCAGGATTCATAACAGGTCCGTGGGGCCCAAAGCCCGGGTGCCCATGACCTTCTGGGCACGGCAGGGCAGCTTCTTGTGCCGGGGAAGCTGTGGCCGTGGATCTCAGGGCAGCCAGGCCTGACGACCAGCTCTGCTTCCCCACCGGGGCTGCTCTGCTTCCTTTTTTCTCAGCCAGGGAAACTGAGGCCCATCTCAGGGTAGGAGCCGACCAAGCTTGGCGAGGGTGCCCGCACGGGAGGCGGCCTGGCAGGGTGCCCGGGCAGGGGGTGGGGGCCGCTGTGAATCGCTCCTCGGTCCCCGCCAACCACAAGCGGGTTGGGTGGAAGGCGGTGCTCCCCCGCCCGCTTCCCCGCCAACGTGGGCCCAAACAATGGGCCTTTGTGCCTGGTGTGGGCGGGTTGTCAAGGTGCGCAACCCTGGCCCGGAGCCCTGCCTCGGCCTCCACAGCGGGCAGGGGGGCTGGGATGGCAGGCCGTGGGGGCCGGGAACTCCGGCAGACAGGCGAGCAAGGCCTCCCCAAGACTATTGCACAAAAGAAACAGGCACAGAGGAGTTGTGCATGTGCTCAGGGCCACGCAGCACACAGTGCCAGAGGCAGTTCTGGACCAGGGTGCCAGCCTCCCTCCCGCTGTGCCCTGGGATGTCCCCACCCTGCAGTGAGGGGCTCAGACAACTCTACAGTCTGAACCCTGCCCTCAGGTGGTCTGCAGAACCTCCCCTGTTTCTCTTCTCCCCAACCCCATGTCCCCCTTCTGCAGGGGCTCAGCCTGCCCGGCGCCCCCATCCCTGGGATGCCCCCCAGGTTGCATCAGTCACAGCAATACTAGGACAATGTCACCCCCTCCCAGGGCCCCACTTGACTTGGAGCTCTTCACCCCCAATCAGATCCGAGGCCAGGCAGGAAACACCTGTCCAGGTAGGCCCGGTCATAGGCCCCACTTGACAGGAGAAAACCGAGGCACAAAGAGGGTTGGGGCTCACATGAGATCATCCCCCGGGAAGCAGCAGAAGCGGGGGTGGTCACGCTCCAAAGATTCCTGACAACCCCAAGCCCTAGGCTGTGTGGGTGCCACAGGAGGAAAGGGGGGCAAAAGACCAGGCCCTGCTCTCCCACCACCTGCCTTCTGATGGGAAAGGCAGAGAACTCAACAACAACAGCAAGGATAGCAAGGAGCCACCAGTTACTGAGCATTTAGTAAGTGCCTTATGTATGTATTCTCATTTCATTGTCAAAAAATCACTGGGAGGCAGGTGATATTATTATCTCCATTTTTCAGATAAAGAAACTGAGGCTCAAATAACACAATTCAACCAAGGTCAACCAACAAAGAAATGGACTGAAAGCCTGAAAGCCTACCTGGGTTCATGGAATACTCAGCTGGCTCAATCCTCACAACCACCTCGCCAGGGAGGGTTAATAGCCCCAAATTACAGACAAGGAAACTGAGGCTCCAAGAGGCAAAGTCACTTGCCCAAGGTCACACAGCCAGGAAGTGGGATTAGGAACTTGAACCCAGGTTTCGGGCCTCCAAATCTCCAGCCTCTGGGTAGACTGGATGGAGCCTGCAGGCCTGGCCCTGCCTTGTAGCTTTCCTCTCCCACCATAACCAAGCTGCCTAATGTCCCTCAAATCCATCCGTTCCGCCAGCCCCTCGTCCTCACGTCCTGCCTGGATGGCTGCCATGGCCTCCCCACTGGCCTTGCTGGCCTTGCCCAAGATGTAAAAGACCCTCGTGAAAAGCCAGAAGAGAATCCCAGCTAAGAATAAGTCAAACACCATCCGCAGGAGAGTGGGGGAGGGCACTGTGACCTTTTTCTGCAACAGAGCCTACAAGGAGGAAAAAACAATGAACTGAGCTGCTACGTCAACACGGATGGACTTGCAGAACAGGACGCTGAATGGAAGAAAAGCAAGTCACGGAAGCAAAAGCACAAATGACGTCATCTGTACAATTGCTCCCACAACCAGTGCCTCAAATTGCTCAGGGATACGCATGTGTATAATAAAAGTATAAAGATGGACACTGGACACAGCTACAAAACGAAACATACGTGGATCCCATCAGCCAGCAACTCTGCTCCTGGATATATACCTAAGAGAAGTACATTCTTACGGCCCCCAAAAGACACAGACAAGGGTAACGGGTGTAGCTCAGTGGCTGAGCGCCTACTCCCCATGTACGAGGTCCCGGGTTCAATCCCCAGTGCCTCCTAAAAAACAAAACAAAACAGACAGACGAGAATGTTAATAGCAATGCTGTTCAAAATAACCAAAACCAGGAACTAATCCACATATCCATAGACAGCAGAGTGAGTAAACAAACTGTGGTCCATTTACAGTGGAATACTACATGGCAGTGAAAAGGGAATGAACCGTCCACACTAAACATGGATACATCTCCCGGACGTAATGTGGAGCAAAGAGCCAGACACTGGATGATTCCATTCATATGAAGTTCAAGAACAGGCAAAACCAATCTAGGGTGATGGAAGCCGGAACAGTGGTTACCTTTGGGGACATGGGGAGGTAGAGACAGAGTGGGGCAGGGGAGCCTCTGGACAGCTAGAAATGTTCTGTTTTGATCTGGTGGTGATCCCCACCAAACTATCAGACTTTGTGCATTTTACTGCGTGTAATTTATACCTCAATCAAACAAACAGTAGGAGGAAAGCATGCATGGAAATGATGAATACCAAATTCTCATATATCAACAGTAGCAGCTTCTAGAAGGGATGAAGTTAGGGAAGGGCATACAGAGGGCTTCCCCTATATTGGGGTGTTTTCTTTTTTGACGCTGAGTGGGGCTGCATGGAAGTTTATTTTATTAGCCTTTAGACTTTTTTGAATGTCTAAAATAGTACATTGAAAAATGAAACCGAACCAAAACCAAAAACCACTTCCACCACCTCACCTGCTCCAGAATGCACAATGGTTCCCCACTCCCTCCAAGCGAAGGCCCCCTGTCTTTTACGTGCCATTCAAGGTCTCATCCTGGGCCTCAACCTGTCTTTCCAGCCTCTTCTCTCACCCCTCCCCACCAGCCAGGCTGGTCTCCGCACTCTGCCCCTACCACACCTTAAACATTCCCATCTCCACGCCTTTGCTCACACCTTTCCTCCCACCTGGAATGTCCTCCCCATTCCTGCCAGGAGCTCTAGGCCCATTAACTCCTGAAACCAGGGGCTGAGCTGGGTATGGCTTTCAATCCCACATAACCTCTATTGCCACTCCCCAAAACCACCCCAAATAACCCAAGTACAAAGCATGGTCCTGCTGTGCCCACAGCTTCCAGACAATTACCCCACAGCCCAGCTTCCCCTGAGACCCTCCAGTCTAGAACTTCTGGCCCACCACTGGATTTAATCCTCACTCAGCCCCAAGGGCTGGCCTTCATCATTCCATTTTGCATGGGGGTAAACAGACTCAGAGATGGCAAGAGACCTGCTTAAGACACTCGGCAAGGACTGTCCTGATTCTGGGATCTTTGTCGCCTCTGAAAGTTTCCAAGCATGACGGACTCCCAGCTTGATGCCTCCCAGGGGCTCCCTGCGTGATCCGGGTCCTGTCGACCCATCCCCCCTCCTCCACCACCTCACACCTCTCTGTTCGCTCTGTTCCAGTTAGCCTCGTCTTCATTCTGTTCCTGAACATTCCAGGCTTGCCCCTGTCCCAGGGCCTTTGCACTTGCTGTTCCCGCCACCTGGAATGCCATCCCCAGATCTTTGCATGCCTGTCTCCTGCTCATAGTTTGGGTCTCTGAATTCAGGTCAGGTCAGAGCAGCCTTCCTAGACCCCACCCCTTCACATCCCTTACCACTATCTAAAATTGTTCTGCCTCTTTATTCATCCATTTCTCTATTTTCTGTAACCCCCTCTAGAATACACACATCACGAGGGCAGGGATTTTGTCTGTCTTGTCCACTGCTGCATCCCAGAGCTTAGCACAAGACCTGGCATGGTAGGTCCTCAGTAAAAGAATGGGAAGAATTCGATGGCCAGCGAGGATGTGGCAGAGAAGAGATTCAGTGGTCCTCTGAGGCCAGAATCTTCACTCTTGATCCCTCAGCTCTACCCAGGCTCAAGGCTCCCTGGGGTCCAAAGAAGCAGGAAAGAGAGGAGAGGAGGCAGGGTCCTGCAGCCTCGCAGACCCATCACCACCCATCAACTGAAAGGGCCACATGTCCCACTGAAAACATAAACTTTTTGCTATTGATATTTTAAAGTGTGTGTAATGGTATAATTTTGTATAATGATAAGATTTTACCCTTACATTATAATTAATTTTTAGTTTGCAGTGTCCTCTCTGTATTTGAGCTCCATCTTTCTTTGTTTTAGCATTTTCACAGATGTCTGAGAAACACAGGTAGACACAGAGAGACAGCTGGGGACAGAGAGGAGATGGAATGATAGTGACAAAGAGAATAAGTGAGCGAGAGAAGAAAACAAAAAAGAACTGACTCCACATCCCCTTGTAAAACATGCACCTCAGTAATCATAACAATAATATTTATGTGAACACTTACTATGTACGAGCACTGTGCTGAACACTTTTATGTGAGTGATGTGCCTGATTCCCACATCCACCCTACTAGGTGGCTGCTAGCACCCCTACCGATGAGGAAACTGAGGTATGGAGCACCTCAGTTTCACCGTCAGGGGCTGGTAAAGCCAGTTTTGACCTCACCACTGCCCTAGACCTGAGGCTGAACCATCATCTCCAGCAACAGGTCTGGGGGTCTCTAGGTGTCTTTTAGGAAGCTTTTTGCAGATTTGGTTATGCCGGCAAATCCCCTGGGGTCTTGCTAAAATACAGCTCCTGATTCAACAAGGCTGGGAGTAGAGCCTGAGACTCTGCAGTTCTAACAGGCTCCCAGGAGGAGCTAAGTACAGTCAGGGTTTAGGGAAGTCTATTACTCTGAGGACCCAATGGCCATTCAAGGGGCATGGGGAGCCTGGGAGACAGCAGGCATCCCCAGCCACCTTCCATACCCAGAGCCCCTGGGGCCACATTGGCAAGAGCAGAACCCCCCCCTTTGGTTCGGTTTTCTCTTCTCAGCACTTCCTGTTGATCTGTCATCTGATTCCTGGGAATTCCCCTTAAGCTGACTGTCCTTGCACACAAAGACATCTGCACAAAGATGTTCATTGTGGCATTGTTTATAGGAAAGAAAAATTAGAAACCGCCTAAATGTCTACCAATAGGAAACTGTTAAATACATTTGGGACCCATGCAGTCATTAAAATGATGGCGAAGCAAAACTCTTATACATGGCTTTTGACCCAGCAATTCCACTTCTAGGAATGTATCCTACGGATACACTTACACATGAGCAAAAGATGTTTGCATAAGACTATCTGTGGCAACTTGTAATGGTGAAAGCCTGCAAGCCACCTAAATGTCCCTCAATCAAGAATGGGTTCATTAAATCATGGTCCACTTCCATAATGGACGAGCAAGCTCCCTGGGTGCCAGTGTGGGACAACCCCAGTGTCTACTGTGGAGCGGAAATAACAAGACATTTCCAAACAAATGCATGTTTTTGCTTGTATGTGCATAGTATCTTTCTGGAAAGTAACACCAGAAACTGGGAACAGTAGCTGCCTCTGGGGTAAGGAACTGAGAGGGTGGAGGGCAGGAAAGAGACTAACTTTTTACTGTACACTTGATGTACCTTTCATTGATATTTGGTACCATAGGAATGTATTATCTATTGACAAAAATCAATAAAATGTAAAAATGTTTAAATGATGGAAGAGTACTGCATTTATGGAAGTAGGGAAATGTTTGTGATAAATTATTGAGGGACAAGGAAGTGACCCAATTTGTATAATATAATATTCTTGTATATCCCATGTGTGTAGGTACAGAGAGAAATATCTGGAAGGACGATCACCAAATTGTTTGTTTTTTGGTGGTTGCTTTTTTTTTTGAGGTACCAGGGCCAGGGATTGAACCCGGGACCTCGTATGTGGGAAGCCGGTGCTCAACCACTGAGCCACATCAGCTCCCCTGAGTTGGCTTTTCTGTTTGTTTGCTTGTTGTTTGTTTTGTCTTGTTTTGTCTTGTTTTTAAGGAGGCACCAGGAACCAAACGTGGGACCTCCCGTGTGGGAAGCAGGCGCTCAACCACTTGAGCCACATCGCTCCACAAAATTGTTAACAACAGAAATTATATTGCTACTATTTATACAATTATGTATTAATGCATTTAATTGTCCCAACAATAGGGTTGAGGGAAACTATTACCATCCGAGGCCCTGGGAGGTGAGGTCACCTGCGCAAGGTCTTAAAGCCAGGGGGAGGCAGAGCTGGGGTTTGGAACCAATGAACCCAAGTCTATCTCTCTCTCTCTCTCTCTCTCTCTCTCTCTCTCTCTCTCTCCCTGCCTCCCTCCCTCTTTTTCTCCCTCTCCCTCTCCCTCTCTCCTTTTAAATAACAAAGCTCTTAAGGAAAACAAACCCTCAGGGCACCCCATGCCCGCCCCCCCAGTCAGCAGCCCCCTTCCCTGGCACTCACATCCCCCTGGGGCTTCCCTCCCAGCTCTTGGTATGGAGAACCTTGAGGGCGGTTTGGAAACAGGTGTGTCATGTAATCATATACTGTCATAGAGCCAAACAAGGGCAAGCGGGAATGTTCTGGGAAAAAAGACACCAAAGAGACTTGCCATCAAATGCAGGGCTGAACTTTTTATTGGATTCTGAACCTGGAAAAAAAAAAAAATCCTAGCCATAGAGGATGCCTTGGGGACAAGCTCGGTTATTTGACTATCGGCTAGATACTAGGTAATAGTGTGGAATAAATGCTGCTTCCTGGGTGTGAGAATGGCACTGCGGTTGTGCAGGAGAAGGCCCAGTTCTTAGGAAGTAAAGTATTTAGGGTGAAAGGTCAGGTTGTCTGCAACTTACTCTCAGATTGTTCAACAAAAATCATGCACAGGGAGAGAGAGATGAAGAAGGGACATGGAGCAAACTGTCAACAATTAGAGAATTGGGTGAAGGTTCCACAGCAGTTTGCTGTACGATTTTTGCACTTTTCTATAAGTTTAAAATAAAAGTTGGGGGAAATCAGTGACTGTCAGGGGCTGGGAGTAGGGAAGGGGATTGCCAGGGGCACCAGGGAACTTTCTGGAGCATAAAAATATTCCAGATCTTGATTATAGTGGTGGTGACTCAATTGTATACATGTGTCAAGATTCATAGAACTGTACCCCCCAAAAAGGTGAATTTCACTGCATGTAAATTACACGTCCATAGAACTGGCTTTAAAAAAATAAGGTTAGGGGAGGAGAGCAGATGCAGCTCGGTTGTTGAGCGCTTGCATCCCACCTATGAGGTCCTGGGTTCAATCCCTGCTACCTCTGAAAAATGAATGAATGAATGAATGAACGAATGAAAATAAAGTTAGGGGAGACCAAGCCCAGCCAGGCCCCTTCATGTCACATGGGACTCCCATGTGCATGCAGGTTCTGGGAGTGCAGAGGGTCCTGCCTCGAGCCAGCCTCCCCTGTGGCCCCCACGGCCTCGGCAATGCAGAGAGCTGACCCTCCAGGTCCAAGTTCCCTCCCCCAGAGCCTCCTGGGCCTGAGTCCAGGGCCCCAAAGTTCCCTCAGGGCCGAGAGAAGTCTTGAATGATCTCCTTGTGGTGTCCTCAGCCGACTGACAGCAGCTCAGCAGAAGCGACAATGCCACATCCTTTGGCCCATCTCCCCCTCACCAGGTCACAGCCAGTGCTACAGAGGCCCAGAGAAGGGAGGCAACTTGCCCAAAGTCACACAGCTAGTGGGGGGGCAGCTCTGTTTGGGGCAGGGCTTTCCTAAACTAACACTTCGTGCCCCAGAGCATCACGTCCAGCCACCCCTATTTCTCAATTGGAAGATGGAGGCCCAAGTCCACACAGTGTGTGTCAGCAACGTCATGGCAACCCCCGACCCTGCCGCTGCAGTGGGGTTTGGTGAGTTTCCCACGGGCTTGCGGTGGGATGTAGGCCTCGATCCCTGATGGTGGTCCTCGGTCAACCCCACCAGCCCTGACCAAGCTCCCTCTGCTCCCACCCTATCAGGGCAGAAGGAGGAGGCAGGGGTCCCACCCCTACCCCCCGCTGCCCCGGGGAGCACCCACATGGCAAAGAGCCACAGATCCTGCCCAGCCCACGAAACTCACCTCACCCAGAACCTGTTTCAACTCCTCCAGCTCTCCTTGGCAGTGGCGGAGGCCTCGTTAAGTGATGCCAGCGCCTCCCACACACCACCCGAAGGGGAGGGGGCAGGGGCACCAACAATGGAGCTCTGTGGCAGGGTCCGAGGCCCCATGCCTTCCCTGACACCCCTGGGCCCCATGGTGGGCACCAACATGGCACGGGGCCCAGGCCAGGGCCAGGCCGGCGAGCAGCATCCGCCCGTGAGACGCAGGCACAGGCCCGGCCACCCTCTCTCCCCGGGCAGGCCTCACGGGCCCTGCGGAGTTGTTTAACCTCATTAATTAACCGGCAATGATTAAGAGGCCACCTCGGAAGGCCCCTGGGGCTTCTTGGAGGGCTGAGTGGCCAGGAACTGGAGGCAGGGCCCCCCAGCCCTGGCAGGCTCAGAGGCTTCCCCCCTGGTGGAGGGGGGTAGGGGCCCCTCCCCACTCCCCACACCAGAGACAGCCCATCTTCCCGGCATCAGCTGTGTGGCACTGGGAAAGCGGCCTCACCTCTCTGTGCCTTGGTTTCCACTCGGCGGGAGGGCAGGGTGGCGGCCAGACTTGATTAATGACTGTGAGAAGGTCCCAGAGATGCCGCTGATAACAGGCCCAGCTATTATTCTGGGAAGGCATCGAGGAGTGTCTGAGCTCATAATTACTGAGAGGATGAAAACAGTGAGGAGCAGCAAGGCCTCGCCCGGCCCTGCCTGCTGCCCCCACGCCCCCTCCCACCCTGGCAGGGGCTCCTCCTCAGGGCAGAGGGCCCAGGTCAAGAGGTCTCAGACCCCAGCATGGGCCCGGGCCTTCTCCTCCTCCTCTCTGCACCTAGATTCTTAGACTATTTCCATGCATCCCTTCACTCATTCATTCACTCCACAAGCATTTATTGAGCACCAACTGTGTGCCAGGCAGCTAGGCAGTGGTATACAGCAAGAAACAAGACAGACCTGGTCCCTGCCCATGGAAGCTCAGTCCACTGGAGGAGGCAAATAATAAACAAGCAAGAAAACTCCAGCAAGGGAGCTGGACATGAAAACAAAACAGAACAAAACAGGAGATGTCGTAGGGAATAAGTAGGGCCTTTAGCTCAGGTGCTCAGCGAGGGCCTTTCTGAGGAGGGGACGTTGGGGCTGAGAACAGAAGGATGAGATGGAGCTGCCATGGTAAGGGTATTCTGAGCAGAGGAAACAGCATGTGCAAAAGCCCTGAGGTAGAAAACTGGTATGTTGGAGGAGGCCAAAGCAGCGGGCAAGAAGGGGAGAGTTGTGGAAGGTGAGGTCAGAAGGGCAGGTGGGAGAGGGAGGCCAGGCAGGGCCTTGTGGGAGGCAGCATCCTCAGGACAGTGGGGAGCCATGGGAGAGTTTTGAGCAAGGGAGGACCGAAGGCAGGACCCTCTCCCCAGTGCAGGGGGCAAAGCCTTCTCAGTGAACACGTGCAGGACACATTAAAATTCACATGGCTGAAGAGGTTCATCACGACTCCTGCCCATGGTAGAACATTTTCCTACATGAGGTTCAAATCCCAATCCCACCACTTCCTGTGAACTTGGGCCTCAGTTTCCTCTTCTGCAAAATAGAAATAACAAATTCTTTCTTTGAAAGGGAGACAGACACTCCCAACTCAAATGCGATGATGATTTAAATTCCCATCAACTCACAGACCAAGAATTTCCTGAGCATATACTTGAGGGAGGGGTGGGGGGAGGAACTACCAAGGGATTTTGAGGAGGGTGCCGGCTCCTCCTGAGGCCTCTGGAGCATCAATGCCTCAGTTCAGATCCTGGCTGCCATTTAGGAGATGTGGGCAAAAATGTCTTGACTTCTCTGGGCCTCGGTTTCCTCATCTCTCAAGCAGGGTTAATAATTATACCTGCCTCATGAGGCTGTTGTGAGGATTGCATGTAAGGTAACACATGTCATGTGATAATAATACATGTAAGATAAGTGAACAAGGCCTGGTCCAGGGGAAACACTCCATATCCGGTCATTTTATTAATAATTTCCTGAAATTTCTGTTCAAGCTCCCTGCCAGCCTGCTCCCCATCAACGCCAATGCAGGCCTGGATTCCTCAACTCAGTCGCTGCCCAGTCAGCCCAGGGTCACCTCTCGGTTCTGTTCTCCTCCCAGCAGCAACACACATCACATCTCTCACCTGCTCAGCA
>JAQZBX010009971.1:13164-45253 GCA_029593785.1 Cabassous unicinctus
CATCCCGCCCCCGCCCCTTTGCACATGCTGTTCCTTCTGTTTGGAAGCCCTTCCTCCCACCCTCCCCCTGGGCTAACTCCTCCTCCTGGAGGAGACCACCCGGGGCTCCCCAGGGATGCCACGTGCCGCCGACTCAGCGCCCTGTGCTTCCGCCATGGCACCTATGGTAAGGGACTGGCTTGCAACATGCTGCCCCCAGCTAGGCTGAGGGCAGGAGCGAGGCTGAGGCGGCCCTCCTCCGCAGGCCTGGAGGGCATCCGTGGAAGACGGTAAGTGGAGCCTTGGAGATGAGCTGCGCGGGGTCAAGCTGAGACGAGCCGAGTTAAACTGAGCTTGGATGAGGTGAGTTGAGGGGATTGGTGCTGCTGAGCTGAGTTGAGGGCTAAATTGAACAGAGTTGACTTGTGCTGAGTTGAAGGGAGTGGAATGGGAATGAGTTGAGTTGAGGTGAATTCAACTGAGTTGAACTGCGGCGAGGTGACAAGTTGAATTGAGTCATGTTGAGTTGAGTTAAGGTGAGTTTTAGGCTGAATTGAGTGAAACTGGATTGAGCTTAGGTGAGCTGAGATGAATTAAACTGAGAGAGTTAAAGTGACTTTAAGTGAGTTTAGTTTTCTTGACCCGAATTGAGTTGAGGAGTTGAGTTAAGTTAAACCAGTTTCTCGTTGTTTTCATAACCGCCCTCCCCCAAGAGCATCTGTCGATGCTATTTCCTAATTGCCCCCATGGAATTTCAATGCCACTGGTATACTGTGTATCTGTTTATGTCCCGTATGCATAGCTGCGCTCAGGTATAAAAGGATTAAGATTTTTTTCACCCCCCAAGATCCAATTTCCACCTTCTTGGGGATATCACCCCCATATACAACTTGCCCTTGAGAATGCATGAGTTCAACTGAGCTAAAGCAAGTAGCACTGCATCTCTTTAAAGGCCATCTGCTTGACTTCTGGAGGAAAGGCCTTCTGACAAAGGCCACGGACACCAGTAAGGCTGAGGCAGAGGCCAGGCCGACCTCAGTTCAAATCCCGGCTCCACCACTTCTTAGCTGTGGGAATTTGGGTTTTATCCTAAGGGCATTAGGGAGCCATGGGAGGTTTCTGAGCAGGGGAGGCATGTGTCCTGACTCGGTGTTAATGGCTCCCTCTGGCTTTGTCTAAAGAACCACAGCAAAGGAGGCAGTGATGGAAGCAGGAGACCATGAGGAGGCCGTGGCAGAAAACCAGGCAGGTCCTTCAGATATGAAATCTCCGGGCCTGGTACTTTCTGGCGTGTAAGCTTGCACAAGTCACTTCACTTCTCTGACCCTCAGTTTCCTCCTTGGTAGAATGGACAATAACAGCATCCACCCCTTTGGAAGGTTATGAGGATTCAATGAGCTAAAGCAAATGAATTCTTATGATGTAAGTACCCCATTGGCGGTGTAACCCCCACTAGACTGTCAGCCCCACACGGGCAGGGAATACGTCTGCCTGTTCACTGTTGACTTTCCAGGGCCTAAAACAGTGACTGGCACATGTTACGTGCTCAAGAAATATTTGCTGAACAAGTGAATACATGAATGATTAGTAAGTGCCCAATAAATGCTTGCTTATTTAAGGAAGTAAACAAGTGTATGTGTGGCTTGAAAACTGCTGGAGTTTTCAAATTACCTTTAGAGCAAATTACTTCTAGGGCTCTCAAGTCTGGGTCCCTGGAGGCTGCGGGTGGCCTGGCTTTTTGCGGAGTTTATTAAAGATCCGCAGAGTTCGGCGCTATCTGGGGAGTGGGGGGATGAGTGTGGGAGCCAGGGCCAATGTTGGAAACCTCTATGCTGACCCAGCCGGGCAAAGACACGCTGCCGGGTCCCTGGGCACACACAGAGCCCCACATGCACTGTGGCCGCCACGATGTGAGAACAGAGTAGCTGCATGGAACCAGTGCCTCTGGATGGAGCCGGAATGGATGCCTTCCAGGTCCAGGACGGTGCATCCGATTGGCCAAGCAGGGTCACGTGCCCATGTTCTGGCTGCAAGGGAGTCTCTCCTACTCAGCACCTCTGTGGATGGTGGAATCTGCCACGGAGAGCAGGGAATTCACCGTACATGGGAAGTAGGTGTGGATTCTAGGCAGTTAAAAAAATGGCCCAAAGTGTACAATAGTGACCAATAATAAAAAATCTAAAAAGCCAGACAGGGCATTCTGGGGCTAGTTGGAGAGAAAGGTCCAGGCTGAGCCTGGTGGGGGCTGGTGGAGGCTGGCCCCTGCTCCAAGACCCCAGGGCAGCCCCTACACATGCAAAGCCTTTCCCCAGTTCCCCATCTGGGATGGGGGTAGATGGGGAGGGGCAGAGGATCCTTGCATGATGCAGCACATGTGGCAAAGGTAATGCACTCTGCAGGATCCCAGTACCTTGTGCCAAGAGCTGCCAACTACTTCCACTTGACTCCCTGCCTGGTTTCTTTAACCATGGAAAGGGTGTTCCGTTGGCACCCACAGTGGCTACTAAGGGGCGCCATCCAATACATGAACACAGAGGTCCCCGTACAGAAAGTTCCCACCTCCAACTAATGACTTTCATCCCTGAGACCAAGTTTCCTCACCACAGAAGGGGGAGAACCATCCCCACCTCAAGAGAGGAAGCCACTTCCCAGCCAGGACTTCCGGTGGCCTCATGCCAGCTGCCAGGAACACAGACAGCCCAGTTTTATTCTCACTGACCACTAGGCTACCATGTGCCAGGCACCAAACTCAGCACTTGCTACCCATGGGGAGGGGTCAAGATTCCCATTTTGGAGAGAAGGAAACTGAGGCTCGGAGAGGGGCTCATCTCATCCTGCTCAACTGGACCCCAAGACTTTGCACTACCTGTCCATCCCAGCAGCCCTTGCAGCCAGCAAAGCGGGCAGGCCAAGCTTCCTCCCCATCTTCTCCTTTGTGTGTGTGTCTGTGCCATTACCTTACTTCATCATCTATTTCATTGGCATTTTGAGGACAAGTTTGTTTTTAAAAATGTGTGAAATGTCTTAACATCTTCCTTTTTAAATAAAATGAAGCACACTGTGAGTAAATATTAACTCGTATATCTTTTTTTTCTTTATTTTTAAAGAAGCTTTAGATTATATAAACGTTACATTAAAATACAGGGGATTCCCATATACCCCACCCTCACGCTCACTTTCCCCATTAACGACACCCTTCGTTAGTGAAGTACATTTGCTACGATTGATGAGCACGTGGAGCAGTGCTGCTAACCGTGGTCTATGGCTTACATCATGGCTTACATTTTGCCCCACACAATTTTATAGGTTTTGACAAAATGTATAATGGCCTATATCTGTCACTGCAATATCATGCAGAACAATTCCAAAAATGCTCCAAGTTACACCTATTCTTCCCTCTCCCACCCCTCAGAACCTCTGGTGACCACTCTTTATATCAATGATACAAGTTCTTCCATTACTGGGATAATAAGTCTACTTTAGTCCATGGTTGCATTCTCTCCTTATGATTGTTCATTCCTCAGTCTTGAGGATTTTAGGATGGTGATGCCCATCTGCTTCCGACTGAGAGGGGCTTAGATCCCATGGGGCAGATGGATGGAACTGTCTTGCTTGCAGTTGCAGATACTCTGTTTTGGGGGATGGGTGTTGTCCATCATCATCCTTTTGTTAGTTGTCCTGGGTGAGTCCAATGAACTGGAGAGCAGGCGTTGGCCGCAACTCTGCTGAGATTCAGGGCTCAACCTGCATATGAACAGGCTGACGATTTAACTCATCTCTTGAAGGAGCCCGAGCCCCAGAGTTCTGGCTGCTCAGTCACTGTGTCTAATGAAGGGGTGTGCACACGGGCATTCACACGGTGTCCTCACGGGTGTTCACATAGGCATGCTCACATGCATTCGCACGAGTGTGCTCACGGGCATTTACACAGGTGTGCTCATGGGCCTGCACATGGACCTGTCCCTGGACAGACACCCACCTGTAGGCTCCTACATTCAGGGTGGGTGTGGATGGCATGGACGGGGCCAGGTGTGCACCCCACTCCAGTACTAAAGGGGTGGCCCAGTCAGGGCCCTGCAGCTGCCACCTTCAATTCTACTTCATCCTGACACCCCTCATTCACTCGCTCATTCCCCTCATTCCTTGGCTCATTTGCTTATTCGTTTAACCACTCATTCTTCACAAGTTTTTTAAGCTCCTACTGCACTGGGGCTTCCAGGGGGCCTCCTTTTCAAAAAGCAGCAAATAAACAAACAAATAGAAGTGATGATGCCAAAGACCGGGGAGCCTCTACAGCCACCCCCATGCCACCCGTGGCTGCTCTGCACCCCCAGGCCCCCCCCAAACACCCCTCCCTGAGCCAGTCTCCTTGTGACCTTGGAGACCCCAGGGGCCTGCCCCAGAGGCTGTCTCCTCTCTGGGAGAACGGTGGAGGGCCCCTCCTGCATCCACCCCACACCAGTGAGCCGCAGGCCAGCTGCACAGCCTGGAGCAGGTTGGGATGAGGCCCGGCCCAGGCCAGCGCCTTTCTAGAAGCCGAGGGCCTCCTGGACCCACCCCTGTGTCCCCCATGCCGCTTCCTTCCCCCGTTTCCCTGCTGGCTACTGGATCCTGCTGGACCCAGCTCCCTCTAAGCCCACTCTGCTCGCCCACGGCTGATGCCCACAACCCTCACTGGAATCGACAAACACCTACTGCGTGCACCAAACCCCTTACCATCGACAGTTCCCTTCATCCTCCCACACAACCCGGGAGGGGGCGTCTGCCTGAAGACCAGCCTCCTCTTCCAGGCCAGGGAAGAGCTCTCCGACACACAGGAGGTAAGCACCGGGGCCGGGCCCTGCACCCAGGTCCCCCTGCCACTCAAACCCCTGCGCTTACCCACTAGACCGTAAGGCAGCAGGTGCCAAACGTCACTCACTGAGCACCTACTATGCACCAGGCTCTGTGCTAAGCACTTTACGGGGCGCACGTGCGTCATGCTCACGTCAACCCCATGAAGCAAAACCACCTCCACGTCCAGGTGAGACCAAAGCTCAGGGAGGCGAGGGGGATGACCCAACAACACAGAGGTTCGGAAAACCCACATTTGCACCCAGGTCTAGCTGAAGCCAAAAGTCTAGTGCTTTCCACGGTGCTGATTGTACAAATAAAAATAATAGCTACCGTGTGTTAAGCACTGACTGTATGCCTGGCCCTGGCTCTTTACCTGCATCATCTCACTTAGTGCTTACCACGCTCTGGGAAGGGGATGCTATTATTATCATCTCCATTTTCCAGATGAAGAAACTGAGGCTCAGAGAAGGAAGTGAACTTGACCAAGTTCACACAACGGGAAAGGGGCAGAGCTGAGATCCCAGTCCAGGTCAGCGGCATCTGCAGAAGCACCTTTGCCCTTCAACTCCCCTCTACGTACCTAGCTCAAGATGCACCTCCTCCACCAAGCCTGCCCCAAGCCCCACTCCCACTCTGTCCCCCCACTAGCGCATGTCCCCCAGCCACCACGACCCCAAGTGCACATTCTCTAGCGCTCAGGTGGGCTTTTCCACACATTTGCTTGCCATGGGCCATGAACGCCATCCTTGCCCGTATTTTTCCTTTGATCTCTCTGCACCCCCCAGCCCAGCCCCCCAGAGGGGACCCTGGGCCTGCCAGAGCCCTACCTGCCCCTGTGGCGTTGAATTAAACCCCCAGCCTCGTGACGATGACCTCAGCCCTGCACGGCAAGGGTGGGAGGATGGGGAAGCAGAGGAGACATTTCTGTGGGATGACGGGGTCCTCCCCCCACCGCCTGCCTGCTCCCGGGGAAGAGCTTTGGCAATCAGAGAAGACAGTGGGTTTACCAAGAAAAGGAGGAAGAAAACACAGCTCACGGCATGAGTGAAGCCACACCCAGGGAGTGGGTGGGGGCCTGGAGAGAAGACCCCACGGAGCTGCTAGACAGGGGGTATGGGGGTCAACCGCAGGGGCACCTGATAAGGGTCTCAGGAGAGAGGTGAGAGGGGGTAGCACACACTTCTGAAAACTGGTGTGCCAACTGTTTTCCACTCAGACCTCCCTGACTGCCCAGCAGCCCTGCGAGGCAGACAGCCACATCCCCTTATAACGGTGCAAGCAACTGAGGCTCAGAAAAGTCAAGTCACTTGCCCCGGGTCATGCAGCACCTCACGGGTGGAGCTGGGATTCAAACCAATGTCTCTGGCTCAGGCAAGGGGTTAAGAGCACAGGCTTTGGAGTCAGACCTGGGTTCCAGTCCCAGAAATGCCACTTTTAACCGCGTGACCCTGAACACGTCACAGCTCCTCTCTGGGCCTCAGTTTCTCTATCTGCATGATGGACGTAACAAGATGCCACCATAGGCTGTTGGGTGGAATTGAGGAGCCAGCACAAGGTTGTCTCGAATTGGAGAGGGATCTTGGGGAGCTGGGAGTGTGGGCCCTGTTTGAATGCCCCCATTTCCAGGAAACTCCATCTTTTTCAGAATAGATTCTTCCAGCCATGAAACTTCTCCTTATTTTGAACTAAATAAAACCTGCCTCTCCCAGGGACCTCCCAAGATTGGCCTTGGGAAACCTCCTTTGCCTCCATTTGGTCCTTTCCAAAATGGAATGCAGCCACAGACCTTGCAGGTAGTGTTCAGTCATTTAATAAGTACTTATTGAGAGCCTACTGTGTTCCAAGCAGTAGTCTAGGCTCCTGGAGACACAGACAGACAAGGTCCCTGATCTCACGGGGCTGGCATTCTACAGGGAGGAGACAGGCATGAAACATGTAAAACCCTAAGAAATAGAGCCACTAGATAATCATTTGTTTGGAAAATCTCAGTTCCAGAAGCATCCAAACGGCAAAGAGCATCTAGAATGTCTTTTTTCTTATCACCCATTTTTAAATCAGATGTTATTCCTCCCCAGCTCAAAACCTTCCATGATCCTGCCTTTGGGATCAAGTCCAGATGCCTTAACACAGCCAACCAGGCTCTGTGCGAGCCCACTCCTGCGATCCGCTCGGGTCTTTTCCCCTAGTCCTCTCCACTCCAGCCACACTGGCCCCCTCCCTGGACCTCAAGATGCCAAGTTCTCTCAGTTCTCAGGGCTGTCACACAGGCTGTTCCCTCCACCAGAAACTCTTCCTTTCACTCTCCAACTATCCAACTCCCCTCAGGACAGTCACCATCCTCCACAGGGCACATCTGGGCCCTGTCTTGCTATCATCTTGCTCGTTGGCCCCCTGCCCCTGGTCCCTGCGAAAATCCACGCAAAATGGAAAGAAAAATAGCCAGGAAATAGCATGAGTCATTTGTTTACAGGTGCTAATTAATTACTAAGCTCGAAAACTTGATTTCCATTCTGCCTTTTTTCCCCTCTCTGCCCTTTGAGAATGTTTGGAATCCACATTGTTTCCCAATGCAAAAGTATGTCAAGTTTATTTTTAGCAAACGCACATGATGCCTGGGACTGTTATTCATCCCCCACGTCAGTGGGGAGACGGCCGTGGAGCATGCAGGCTGCTAAGTGCCCATCAGGTGGGGCTCCTCAGAACAGAGGGTCTGCCCTGGCCTGGCGTCCTTGGGGTCGGCGGGCCCCGACAGGGTCCCGGAGGAGCGATGGGGCAGAGGCTCCGGGCTGCAGGTTCTCCTCTCCACCACGGGTGGCGCTGTGGAGAGGAGTGGCAGAAGGAGGCACACTTTGCCCAGGCTGGCGTCCCCGATGCCTTTTCCCTGGAGCTTGGGTATTTCAGTGCCTTGTCCCTCCTGTTCTTACCTTGAGAAGCTTAACTGAATCACCTTTGGCTCAACTTGGATGGGAAAGTCCTTCATGCTGTCTAGCTGATGTTACCATGCCTTCTCTGCTCACCTCCGCCCCCAACCCTCACACACACACACACACACACACACACACACACACACACACACATCGCCGGTCTACCCCACTCACCCTCCTGCTCTCTGGGAACCCAGGTTGGGAAGTAGGAGCAGCCTCACTGGGGGAAGTCTTGCCAAGGCCTTCCTTCCAAGATGGCTGCTTCCCATCTCCTTGGGCTTCTCAGAGCCCATTCCCTGCCCTGGGGTGGGGCCCAACAGCTCTGGACAATCTGCTTCCAGAAAGGACCTGTCCCCAGAAGATGCTGTTACCCAGAAATAAAGGGAACGATAGGCTGTGAGGCAGGAGACTGTCACCCCCAGAGGGCGGGGACTTTGTCTGTCATGGCCACTCTGTGTCGCCAGTACTTGGCATACAGTGGGTGCTCAATAAAGACGTGTTGAATGATTGTAACCTGAGCTCCAGGCTCACTGTATGTCAGTCAAGTCACTTGCCTTTTCCAGGCCCCAGTGTCCCATCTAGAAAATGGGTAAATGGTCTCTAAACCTAGAGCTGGGTTGCACACTCAACAGCCTATGGGAGCCAGGCAGGGACAAAAAAGTGAAACAGGTGGGTGGGACTGTGGCCATGTCCCATCTAGCTGCTCCTCAGCCCCAGACGTCAGGACTGTGAGCCCAGAGTTCCTGGATCTTCCTTTTCTCAAGAGAAGCCAGAATTATGGGGTTTTGGATACAATATCCTAATTTTGGGGTGTTGGCAACTCATCTCAACTTTCAGCAAAAGCACCACACGGGCCAAACCCAGTGCGTCTGGAGGCCAGCCCGTGGGCCGCCAGGTTGAGGCCCCAGTGCTCGAGGCTCAGCAGGCCTTGGAACAGGCTTGCCACGCCCAAGCCTGGGACATGGGGTTGGGATGCAGCTGGCGAGCCTCACCCCGTGTGGGAGTAGCTATTATCCCGGCTTACGGGAGGGCCAGGCGGGGCTCGGAGGTGCTGGGACTGGGGGCATCGCCAGCAGAGCTCTGCCTTCCACTTAACTAAGGAAGCCGATAATAATCTAGGCGGAGCGTGGAGATAGGTCGAGAATGAGTTAGCAAACTGCGGCCGGCTGATTGCATCTATTGTAAAAAGCCCAGATCTAATATCAGATTAGTACCCTTTGTGTGCCTGGTATAATGCCGTGTCATATTGGGATGTGTTATAATTAGGGCGCAAGCAGGGCCCCTTCTCTCCCTGGCTTGGCAGGTCCAGGCACAGCGTCTCCTCCTAACTCCCTCCAGGCCGGGATCTGCCCGACAAATGGGGCGGTCGATGCCAACCCGGATCCCGGCAGCCATGGAACACAGCTCACTGGGTGCCAGGCCCCGAGCTGGGCGCTGGGGGGAGAGCAGCGGGACCAAGGCAGGCCAGGCCCTGTCCTCAGAAAGCTCGTGGTCGGGGAGGGGCAGTGGTAGACTGCTGATAAATACAGAAACAAAGAAAACAATAAAGATAGTGGTAAGCGCGGAAGGGAAATGTGTGGAGGGGTGGGAAGAGGGGGCCTGGGAGGAGCCGGACGGTCAGGGGCCACTCAACGGGGGGGTCAGAAGGAGGGCGAAGTGTGCTCTGGGCTCTATCCCCAAGGAGAAAGGGGACCCGTAGGCTTGCCGGGGCGCCATGCCCATCCGTTCATTTTCCCAATGACTCTCCTTGAGCACCTGTGTTCCAGGCCCTGTGCCAAAGGAGCGCAGAACAGACAACAGTCCCTGCCCTGAGGAAGGTGACACTCTCAGGAGGGAGCTAGGCATTAAGCAAATAAGCAAACGAATGGACATGATGGCAAGTAGAGAAGAAGAGGAAGGGGTGACGGTGATGGTGGAGGTGATACTTGAGCAGAGCAGTCAGGGAAGCCTTCTCTGAGGAGGTAAGCTGGTGTGTTAGAGCAATAGCAAGCAGGCCAGTGTGGCTAGGAGAGAGAACCGTGGAGAGCAGGTGAGAAAGGCAGTGACGGAAGAGTGATCCGGCCGCGCCCTGTGGCCCTTGAAAGGAATTTGGCTTTTTCTCTGTGGTGGGAGCCACAGAGGGTTCTGAGCAGAGGAGGGACAGGATCTGACTTAGGTTCTAGTAGGATCCCTTCCAGCTGCAGTTGGAGAATGGACTGTGGAGGGGGAGGTAGGAGCAGGGAGACCAGGGAGGAGGCTACTGCGATGGCCCAGGCTGGAGTGATGGCTTTGAATCCAGGGGTGGAAGTGCAGGTGAGATCCTGGATGGATTTTGATGGTAGGGTGACAGGATGTCCTGGCCATTTACTGGATGTAGTAGTGAGATGGCAGGTGAGAGAAGCAAGGGCAACCCCAGGTTTGAGCCTGAGCACCTGGAAGGCTGGGATATCCACTTCCTAAAAGTGGAGGACTGTCCTCTGCCCACTCCCCAGCAGCCCCCCGCTGACCTCCACCCCAGCCTCTTTCCCATGAGGGCCACACAGGGAGAGTGGAGTCAGCCCCACCCAGGCCTCCAGGCAGGAAAGGGGCACCCAGGCCTGGCCACAGGATGACACAACACTTAATAATTTCTCTGCCAAGTTTTGCAATGGACACCCTTTATCGACAGGCAAAGGGAGAAGGATTTTGCAATCGCCCCAACGGCTGATGCCAGGCCAGAGGGCCACCAGGCCACAGGCACCTTCTTGACCCACAGGGATTGAGTCCCAAAAAGGCCATCCAGGGCTGAGCTCTTCTGGGCAGCAAGCGGCCAGGGGGTGAGCACTGGCCTTGGAGCCTGCTGACTTCAAATCTCAGCCTCTCCACTCAGCTGGGCACCCCAGGCAAGTCACTTGCCCTCTCTGAACCTCAGTAATTTCTCTGAAAAACAGGGGTAATTGAAGGGATTGTCTAAAAAGGCACACAAACCACTCAGCCCGTCACCTGCAACACCTTGAGCTGTTATTTTCCCATTTTACAGGTGGAGGAACTGAGGCTCAGAGAGAGGAAGTGACTGCCCAGACTGCCCAGCCCGTAACTCGACACAGGAGCCATGGTTAGGAAGTCACTGGCCCGCGTTCAGGCTGTTTCTTCAGTTGTAAAATGGGAATCCATGCAGCACCTCGCCCCTGGGCTTGGGGCCTGGCACGGGGGAGCCCTGGGGACCAACTAGTCATTGTTATTACCAATACGGTGCCGTGGACACACTGGGCTCGCCCCCAGGGGGCTGCCGCCAGGGGGTTCACCACCAGCCCTGTGGGGCACTGGCAGGACACGGCTTTAGGATCATACATCCCCCCACCTTCCTGCTGTGAGTCCTTGAGCGTGTCCCCCCCCCAGGGCCTTGCATCCCCCCACCCCGTCCTCTGGGGGCGCTTCCCACCCACATACATGACTGTTTGCAGGTCCCTGGAGGCGAATGGGAGGGAACACCTGTGTGGGGCACCTGTGAAAGGGGGTCATTTACCCCACTCCAAAGAAGAGCAGGGAATGTGACTCGGCCAGGGCAGGAGGCCGAAGAGAACAGGACAGGCTGGTGGGCCAGGACAGGGCCGCCGGCTGCCTACCACCCCGACGAAAAAGTCTTGCTGGAAAAGTCTCTTTCTCTCTGTCTCTCTCACCTCCAATGGGCCTGTCTCTCTCTTTTTATCTGTCTCTTTCCCTCTTTGTCTCTCAGACCAATTCTCTCAGTGTGTCTCTCTGTCTCTCCCTGTGTCTCTCCACTACTCCCTCGTGTCTCTCTGTCTCTCCTTCATGTCTCTCTGTCCCTCTCTCAGTGTCTCTCCATCTCCCCGTGTCTCTGTCCCCGACTCAGGGTCCCTGGCTCCAGTCGCCTCCTCCCTGCACTCACTCTCTGGGCCCAGCACTTCCTCTCCAGTCCTGGCTCTATAAATATTTACTGAGGTGAAGGTGTCTGGCTGCCTTGATTTGCCTGAAACCCTTGCCTGACCCCACCTCCCCACGCAGGTCCTCTCCCAGGGGCTGCCCAGGGCGGGTAGGCAGGTGGGGGATCCACAGCCCTGGGATGTTCCAGATGCCCATGGCGCCCAGTCCAAATCAAACGGGGTCCTCCCCTCCCCTTGCAGTGATTGGCTTAGGCTGGACATGTGGCCAGTGAGATGGGGAAGTCTGCCAAGGGGCTTCTGGGAATGGTTTCTTCACTCTTAAGAAGGCACTTGAGGGCCTTTTCCTGTCTTGGCCACGACTGTGTGAAGAAGAGATGCCAGGAGCTTTGGCAGCCATCATGGAGCTATGAGGAGCCAGGCTGGGTGGGGCTAGCAGAGGCACAGAATGGGAAGAACCTGGGGCCTTGATGACACCCAGTCCCCCAACCTCCAACTCACCCAGGCTTTATTCATTCAGTCATTCAACAAATATTTATGGAGAACCTACTGCATGCCAAGCCCTGTGATGGGCCCTGGGGGTGCAGCAGGGAACAGGATTCCCATGATCCTTGCCTTACATTCTGGGGATGGGGAATCAACATCAATTAAATCATCTGAGCATGCGTAAAACTACGGCCATGGTGAGGGCTTCAAGGAAAGATCCATGGAGAGGAAGTCGGAAGGGGAAGTCACGGAAGGCTTCCCTAGGGAGGTGTTTTAGGTCAGCTGGCCCAGAAGCAGAGCCTGAGACAGGGACTCGAGTGCCTGTGATTCACTGAGGAAATGCTCTTGGGACAAGGGAGAGAGTGAAGCAGGAACAGGCAGGGAAGGGGTCTTGGCTGAAGTCTAGCTTCAGCCTGTTGCCACTGGGAAGAACCGCCCACCAGGGTGAATCTCACCACAAAGTTGTTCCCACTTTGAAGTAAGAGGGCTGAGCTTCTGTACCCCTGGCTGTCGTTGGCCGTGTCAGCCCTGATGTTTGAGGATGGGGAGGGAGTCTCCCAGACTAGGCAGCTCCTGTTCAGGGAGGCAATTCTCCACTAAGAGGGCAACCCTTTGCAGCAAACAGTGTGCAGCAGCTGGGGGATGGGTGCAGGGCTCATTGAAGGGGGTCTAGGTGGAACACCACAGCACCCACTACAGGAGGGTCCCCTAATCTGAGATCTGGACTTTAAATAGGTGAAGAAGTGAGAAAAGCGTTTCAATAAAGGATGCAAAATGTGCAAAGGCCCTGAAGCAGGGAGGAGCAATGTTCACTGAAGAGAAACCAAGGCGGTTCTAGCAGAATGAATGAGAGAGAGAGAGTGGCAAGAGATGAGGTGAGAAGGGTTGGCCATCATGCAGCACGTGCAGGTCGTGATAAGGAAGTTGGTCTTTATTCTAAGGGCAGTGGGGAGCCACGGGAGGCTGTTGAGCAGGGGAAGAGTGTAATCCAGCTTACATTTTTTAAGACTCCCTCTGGCAGCATGTGGACAATAGACATAAGGCTGAGACTAGGTGCAGAAGATTAGTTTGGGGCTATTGTAGTCATTCAGGTGAATTACCCAAGCCTGAATTGTGGTAGGAATAGATGGCACATAGAGGCAGGGACAGTGTGAGGTGAGACTTTAGGAGATGATGATAATGGTGATTATCTGTCGCCTCCCATGAGCCAGGCACTGTTCCAAGTGCTTCACAGAGACGACCTCAGCACATCCCTGTGAGGTAGGAACTCTTACTATACCTGCTTCACACTGAGGAAACTGAGGCACGGAGGGATCCATACTCAAGAAATGCCTCAAGCCCTCACTTGCCAAGACTTTCTACCATCCTGCAAGGATACTCCCACCCCCACCGCTGGGGCCCCAGGACACTTGTAAACTTCCAGCAGATTTGACAGCCCCCTCGGTTGGGGACCCGTGGGAATCACGTCACACATCACCACTTTCTCACGCCCCCCTCCTGGAGAGGTTGATGTTACTATTACCCCACGGTCTTCCAGCCTCAGACCCCATTTCCAACCAGTCCCTGGCTCATTCCTGCTGGGTAAGACTCTGCCCTGTGTGACCCCAAGACCCAGAGAAAGGCAGGGACATGCTGAGGCACCAGCAGCTGAGACTGCTGCTATCTGTGGCCAGAGGCGAGAGATGCGGTGGGACACCTGGAGCTCCTGATAGGGTGGCCTGTGGTCCCAGGCCCCTTGAGGACAGTGGGGCGGGTCATGCCCAGCTGGGAGATAATCGGGACTGGATGCTGACCATTATATTACAACATCGTGGGCAGGGGAGCCCCGTGGAGTCTAAGCTACCGGGTGGCAGGATCTGCTCAGGTGGGGGGTGGGGGTAGCCCAGGGGCCAGCAGGGTCCCTTCCTAGGAGGAATCCACTCCACTTCCTTGGTGTCTCTGGCTCACTCATGGAGCACCTGCTAGGCGGCAGGTCCTGTGCTAGGCCCTGGGACATAATGGCAACTGAGTAGACCTGGCCCCTGTGCTCAGAGAGCCAATACTCTCATGGGGGAGGCAGTCATCAAATAAGGAATCCCAGAGTCACTGGGAGAACTGAGAGTGCTGGGAAGGCGAGAGCCCTGTGCAGACATGTACCAGGGACAGCGAGGGCAGCAGGGGTCTTCCAGCTGGAGGAAGAGTGGGCCAGGAGGGGATATAGCATGTGCAAAAGTCCTGAGGTGGGCCAAATGTGGAATGTTGAGAAATGGAAATAAGCCACATGTGGGAGGAGGGAAAGAGAGTCAGAGTGATGAGGCAGGAGCAGGTGCCCCCAGCCAAGGTGAGGAGCTTGGACTTTAAGAGCTTTAGGCAGGGGTTGGGGTGGACGTGATCACAGTAGAGTCCTGTGGCTCACTGGCTGCTGCATCCAGTGGCCTGGAGGGCCCTGAGCTGCTGGGGGTTCTAAGGTCTGAGGGCTCCCCCGCCAATATTTAGGGGGTTAGGAGCCAGCAGATGAAGACCTGGCTGCACCAATCCCAGGCCCCTCCTGGCCCCCTGGACTCCGCCCCCACCCAGACCTCCAGGGGAACATTCCAGGCAGCCATTATCTCGACTTTGAGCACTAATTAGCCGGGTTTCACTTCAGGCCTTCCCAGCTCTGCAAGGAGAGGGCCCCCTGGGGAGGGAGCCGCCAGGTACAGGGCTCCCAGGGAGGTCCTGGGAGGCAAGAAGGGGCCCCAGTGCTGGTTCCTGAGGCTACTGGACCTGCAGCTGGAACCCCGAGGTGTGAAAGCACCCTGCTGGGGGTGACTCCCCACCCTCTGCCCCCCACCACTCCCAGCTGGGACACGGACATCCTCACCCTGCCTTCCCCCGCACACACACCCCTCGGGCACCCCAAGCACCTGGCACCCCTACCCCATGTCCGTTCCTGTCCTCCTGGGAACACTACACTTTCCTCCTCGGATTGTCTCTCAGTTTGCATGTGTTTCTCTCACTTTCTCCTCTTCTTCCATCTCTCTCCCTGTCTCTCTCTGTGTCTCTCCTTGTTTCTCTGTGTCTCTTTTTCCCTCTCTCTGCCTCTCTATCTCTCCTTTCTCCCTATCTCCCTATCTGTGCCTTCGTGTCTCTATCTCTATCTCCCGTGAAGCCCATTCCCCAGCCCTTCTCCCCTTCCCCCAGTCCGGCCTGAAGCACTGGGTGGGTGAGGGGTACTGCTTCTGGTCCCAGCCCCTCAGGGGCCTGGATGAAGGTGAGTGTCCCTGAGCGACCTCCAGGCAGGGGAGTGGGGATGTGCCTGCACAGACCTCTCAAATCCTGCCGGTTTTTCCTGCTCAGCCCCACCCAGGACAGGCCTCCCCCTCCCCAGAGACCCACCCTCCTGGGTCAAGCTGGGCTGCCAGAAGGTGAGGCCTGACCAGGAGCATCCTGGGAAACAAAAGCTGAAGTCAGAGCCGGTTACCTGGGTCCTCCATGCCAGCCCAGCCCCAAGTTGGGAACATTATGGCCCATTTACACATGGGGAAACTGAGGCTCAGAGCGCATGTGTTAAGGGTCGCAGAGCTTACCAGCGTCAAAATTCAAATCCAGGAGACTCAGGAGGGGCTTCAGACAGAGGGTTTCAGCGCAGTCCACCTCCTTCCCTCTCCTGGCGCCAGGTTTCCTTCCCCAGGGACCACTCTGGACCGAGTTTCTCCTGTCCTTCCAGAACCGACCATGCATATCTATATTTCTCTTCTTTGAGATGTATTTTAACACAAATAGTAAAAACAATCAACATCATTCTGCACCTGTTTTTTCACTTCCCCATATCTTGGAGTACCTGTCTTCTCAGAACCTTCTTCCTTATTTTCAAGCCTGGTGGGTCCTCGAGGGAGTGGACAGCCTCCGGGTACTTAACCAGCCCACTGGCGGCCAGCCCTGTTGTCGTCAGTGTTGTTGTTGTTTTGTTTTAATGCAGAAAATGCTGCAGCTTTCCACACCAGCCACACACCCACCCATCACCACCCCCCACTCCCCCCCACTCCCCCCACACAGCTACTTAATTGTAGGTTCCAGGGCTAGAAGGTGGAAGTGAGGCTTACCAGGGAGGAGCTCAGAAGCACGGGATGGGGGCTTGCCATTACAAAGTTCTGGGTCTGCTGCAAACCACCTGGAGCAGGAACTTCAGCGGAGGGACCTGGAATCTGCATTCTTAGCAAGCACCCGGGGAGGAAGGGCGACTAATAGAGCAGAGGGCTGTGACAACACCGTGGCCTGGCAGGCTGGCAGGCTGCTTTCAAGCTGTGTTCCTGGGGCCACAGGGCCCTGCCCCACCCCACCTCCTCAGCTGCTCCCTTTCACTCCACTCATGCGGTGAGGCTCCTGAAAAACTTTGGGGTGAATAAAAAGGGTTCTACTATGCAGTGAGAGATAGAAAAAAAAGCAATAATGAAGTTGAAAACCAATAGATGGAGAAACAGAGGCACAGGGAGTCGACAGGACACATTAACAGGCCTTGGTGTTAATGTGTAGCAAGACAACTCCTAACTCTTGGGCCAGGAGTTTTCTATTGCCTTCCACCTCACCCTGGTCTAGTCTCCTGCCTGCTGTCGGTCCAGTCTTCCACCCACTCACCTGGCTATCCAACCAGCCCTCATCCGTCTGCTCACACCATCACCCATCCACCCCCCACTGCCCATCCGTGTCTAGCCATCGCTGGGTCTATAGACACAACCACTCATCGAATTAGCCATCCCCCATCCCCCATCCAGGATTCACTGAGCACCTACTACATGCCAAGCACCATTCTAGAGACAACAGACCTATTCCCGGCCCAAGAGCTCACTTCCTATAGGAGAGGCTCACAACAGACAGATAATTACACACATAGAGACCCCCAGATAGGGCTCCCCCACTGGGAACTGTCATGCACTGGCATTTTGGGGAGCAGGTAGGCAGTCAGGGAAGGCCTCCTGGGCAGAGGGCCCTCTCCTCTGAGAATTAGGCAATGAGTAGGAGTGAACCAAGTGAAAAGGAAGGGAAAGGCATTCCTTGAGAAGGGAAGAGCAGGGGCAAAGGCCCAAGAGTGGGAGGAAGAATGGCAAGTTGGAGAGATGGGGAAAAGTCATGCACCTGGCTGGAGAGGAGGGGAGGGGAGAGGTGGGAGGATCGGAGGGGACTGGGGCAGAAGACACAGAGAAGAGGCCACAGGGAGGAATCGGCTCCTGGGAAGCCATACAGGAGAGATGCTGGGAGGCTGGGAAGCCCTGCTTGGTCTGGCCCCACCTCCTGCCCCTCTCGCCGGGGAAATCAGCCTGAGCCTGCGCTTCCAGTCAGAACACGGGCTCCCTGGCCCCCTGCCAGCATCCAGCTCCATGCCAGCCCTCCCATTCGCCGCTCTTGCCCACTGCTCATCAGGGGGCACCAGGCCCTCTGGGGGTGTAGGCCAGTGTAGACGGGCCCCGCCCCAGGAACCCCATTAAAGCTTAGCATGTGACTCCAGCCAGCGCACCCACGTACCCTCCACAGAAACAGGATGCTATTTCTTCAGTCCCTACTGGGTACCGGGCTCTGGGCTCAGCACTTTCCACCAACGATTTCACTTGGTTCTTTCCCCCTGAGTGGAAGAAGTCGGATCATGTCTCTCGTCCACTCAGACTCCCACTCCCATGCCCACCCACCACCACATCACATACCAACTTCCCAACCCCCTCTCCTACTTCTCTCCCCCTCTCTCATGACAGTCCCACCGCACTGGCCTCCTTGCTGTTCCATGAACACATGAAGTGTGGTCCCACCTCAGGACCTTTGCACTCACGATTGCCGCTTTCCCCAGATAACCCTCTCCTTCACCTCCTCCAGGACTTTGCTTAAATGTCACCTTCTTTCAACAAGACCTCCCTCATCTCTCTAGTTAAAGGCAGCATCACACACACACTCACACACACACACACACTCACAAACATTCCTTCTCCCAGTGCCCTGCTTTACTCTTCTCCATAACATTTATTATCTGACCGACTACAAGCCCCACCATGAGAATGTAAGCTCCATGACGAGGAGGTTTGGAGCTGCCCTATTTCCTGCTGCATCCCCAGGCCCAGCATGGTAACCGCACATAGTAGGTGCTCAGTTAAGTCCTTCCTGGAGCACAACATCATTGAGAGTCATCTGTGTGCCAGGCTCTGTCTTGCAGATACAGCAAAGAACAAATTGAAAACAATGTGGGAAGTGGCAGCAGAGGCCCTGAGCCAAGACCCTTGTTCAACTACTTCCCCGTTGTGGGACCTCGGGAAGATTCTGGAGGCCTGAGAGGTAGCTGATCCCACAGGCCAGCCAACACCACCCCTTTGGCTCACCTCAAGGACCCTGAGATGCCTGCTGTGTTGTTTTTCTTCTCTGGAAAAGTCTGAGCTCAGTGATTGCTGATGCCATACGGCCAGGGGGCCAAGGCTTTTACAGTTTCACAAGACACACCAACTGACCAGAGGCCACCTCGCTGAAACACTCAATTGGCCAGAACTGTTCTGTTTTGTTTTTATTAGTTTAACAGACATTTCTTGGGCACCAAGCATGTGGACATCATGGAGTCCCCACTTAGGACAGACCACAGGGAGAGAGATGGATGGAAATACGGAGTTAGGGGAGGGTGTGTGGAGCCAGGAGGTGACCTGCTCATTGAGTGGGCGCCGGGACAGACCACTCGGCCTCCCAGGGAGTGCACCTGTGCGTGCTCCACTGTGGGAAGAGCAAGCCCCAAATGCGAGGGCTGGCGTGAGGCTCCAGAGCCCTCAATAAAGGGCACACATCTGGAAATGCAATTCTAACCCACCACCACACGCTCAGATGGCTCAAACTAACCAGACTGGCAGATCTAGGCACTGGCAAGGGCGTGGAGCAACTAGGACCTCATACATGCTGGTGGGAGTGCAAAGTAGCACAAACGCTTTGAAGCCTGGTCCACAGCGTCTCCCAAAGCCAGACATACATGACCTTGTGCCCAGGGACGACACCCGAAGGTATGAATACAACAGAAATGAGACTTGTGTCCACAGAAGGATGTCTGGGGCAGCTTTATTCCCAATAACCAAAGGCTGGAAACGACCCAAATATCCATCGACAGTAGAATGGCTCGAGGTCCGCTTATGCAGCAAAACACGACAGCATGACAAGGAGAAAACTTCACACAACAACTCAGACGAATCTCAAAAGCTTTGCTGAGCACAAGAAGGCGGACACAAAAGCAGACACCTGAATGATTCCGTGGGTATGAAGTTCCAGAACAGGCCAAACAATCTACCATGCCAGAAGCCAGGGCAGCAGCAGAAGAGCCTGAGCAGGGAGCCTTTGGGGAGCCTGGGAAGGTTCTGTTTCTTGAGCGCTAGTTACCCAGGTGTGTTTGGTTAGTGAAAAATGTATCACACTTTCTGGACCCCGAGGTTATGCCTCCATAAAAACTTTATATTTTAAAAAGTATATATAAAAAAGGGGGGGGGGCGGATGTGGCTTGGGTGGTTGGGCGTCCATCTCCCATATGGAGGGACCTGGGTTCAATCCCCAGGACCTCCCAGCAAAAGAAAAAAAAAGACAAGAAAAAAGTATAAAAGGAAGAAAGGGAGGGAGGGAAAAGGGCACACTCACACAGAAACGAAAGCAACGCAGAGACAAAGGTTTAGAAGTTGGCTCTCTAAAATCACAAAATTTCCCCAGGAGAGTGGGGAGAGGCTAGCCTGGGGGTTGATGGTTAAAGAACAAACTTCAGCTTGATACGAAATGTTTTCATTGCTGAAGAGAATGGATGCATGTATCACTAACATCATTTAAAATCCATTTTAATAGTGAAAAGGCGAAAGGGCAGGCCAACCAGAGGAGCAAGGAGCAGCTCCTATCTCCTGCACACCGCTACGGGCCAGCCACGTCCTTAGCGAGCCAATTTCTACCTTAGTTCAGCCACTGAAGGAATCTGGGGACCAGAGGGCCTGGGTTGCCCGGAGGCGCTCCCTCCCACCCCCAGGGGAGAAACTGAAGTCAGCGAGGTTGGCATGGGGTCTGCTCCTGCGCTTCAAAGGAGACATTCCGGTGAAAGTGCTTGGCGACCCCGCTGGATGCCACAGGCCAGCCTGGCACCATCTACATGCAAACCTGCAGAGTTCAGAGCGTTAAGCAAGTGGGGCCCCTCAGAGCACAGGGCGCAGCGTGACAGCACACGCCGCATGCCCGTGAAGCCCACCCTGCCCTCCCTACCGTACCCAGAACTTTTGCAAACACCAGCATAGGAATTAGAGTTTTCTGAGTAAGCTTCAAACTGTCAGAGAAGTTCCTTTCTCCACAGCTGTCCATTCTCCTAAGAGTCAGTGCCATTCCCAAATGTCTGAAATGCCGGCCGTTTTGGGGTTTGTAAGGCCTAAGGGGGCAGGGCGCCCCTCGCCCCCCAGTAGTTTATGTGCAAGCTTGATGCTGGGTTTTGCACATATTTGACTCATCAACTGTGCTCCCCAAAGTTATCAGGTAGGGGCCTACTGTCGCACCACCAGGTAGAGCTGGGATTCGCACCCAGGCCTGTCAGTCTCCCAAGCCCACACATTGGCCCAGGAAGGAAGGCAAAGGCCAGGCAGGAGGCAGGCGGAGGTTGACGGAGCTGCCCCAGGACAGGGAGTGGGATTCTGGAGATGGGAGCCGCCCGGCCACGCTGCCCTCTGCCCCACTGACTCCCCTCGCCACTTGGAACTGTGAGTGTGGCTGGAAAGGTCTTTGCCAAGCGGCGGTTTCGCCATCCCTGCCGGGCCCTGGGGAAAGGCCTCTGAGAGCCAAACAGCTGTCCAGCCCAGTGAGTCCAGGCCAGAGCACTGGGTAAGGAGCTCACGCTGGCGTCACCCCAACCTGGGTTCAGATCCCGGCTCTGCCACCCACAGGATGTGTGAACTTGGTGAGGGGTCCCTGAACCCCCGGGGCCTTTTTGGTTTTTCCTTTTTAACCTCAGGTGGGAAGGGCCGAGCTAGCCACGCTCGGTTTGTGTGCATGCTCTCATCCTTGCCCACACGAGGCTCCTCTCCAGTTGCATGTATTTGTTCCCTTTAACCCCACTCCTGCTGCCTCGTTCTCCTATGTTTGATGTGTATCTTTAGTTAATTAATGTATTTTTTTCCTTTTACATTGAGCCCTAACGAACAGTAAAGTGCATAAAGGGAGCTTGAGAGCACAGCTCAATTAATTCTTATCTGTGTATACATCCAAGTGACTGTCACCCAGAAAATAACTCCTCTACCCCTGAAGGAACCACTAGCCTGGCTTCTAGATTTGTTTAACCTGTTCTTGACCTTCTTATGAGAGGACCCACTCAGTATGTGGTCTTTAGTGTCAGCAGATTGCTCGTAAGATTCATCCAGTGGAGCGGCTGTCGCTCGGTGGTTGAGCACGTGCCTCGCATGTAAGAGTTCCCAGGTTCATTCCCCGGCACCTCCTGAAGAAAGAGGATTCATGTGTATCCTCTTTTTTCGTGCATGTCACTAGTTCACTCCTTTTGACTGCAGAGTTGTGTTCCATTCTATGGTGTACCACGATTCATTGGCCTGCTCGCTTGTTGAAAGACACTGGTTGGTTTCCAGTTTGGGGCTATGACAAATAAAACTGCTATGAATATACCCACAGGTCTTTTTTGGACCTGTATTTTCATTTCTCTTGGGTATATTGAAGATCTTCTGTTTTGTGTTTTACTAGGTTTTGGTGTAATTTCAAACTTACAGAAAAATTACAAGAAGATTTACATGGAACTCTTCGCCCAGATTGCTTATATTTTGCTCCTCACACTATCTCCTTTTCTCTCTCTATATAAATGTTTTCTTTTATCCTGAGCCATTGGAGAGTAAGTCATAGACATGGTGCCCTTTTACTCCTAAACCCCCAGCATGTTTCTCCTGAGCCCCCATTATACACACACTGTACAGTTATCACCTTCAGGAGATTGATCCTGGATACAGTACTACCATTGAATCCACACACTGGATTAAATTTCCCTTAATTGTCTCCAGAAAGGTTTGTTTTTGTTTTTAAGATTTATTTATTTCTCCCGCCCCCCCATCCCCACCCCCAACCCCTTGTCTGCTCTCTGTGCCCATTTGCTGTGTGTTCTTCCGTGTCTGCTTGTCTTCTCCTTAGGCAGCACCGGGAACCGATCCTAGGACCTCCCCGAGTGGGAGGGAGGTGCTCAATCTCTTGCGCCACCTTAGCTCCCTGGTCTGCTGCATCTCTCATTGTCTCTCTTCTATGTCTCTTTTTGTTGCGTCATCTTGCTGTGCCAGCTCTCCTACGCGGGCCAGCACTCCGCGTGGGCCAGCTCCCTTTCACCAGGAGGCCCTGGGAATTGAACCCTGGACCTCCTACATGGTAGACGGGAGCCCAATCGCTTGAGCCACATCCGCTTCCGCAGAAAGGTTTTCATGTGTTTTTTTTTCTGGTCCAGGATCACACACTTTCTTCCACTGTATTTAGGCTCTTTCAGCCTGAAACAGGTCCTCCATCTCCCCTTGACCTTTATGACCTTGACATGATTGAGGACAACAGGCCAGCTATTTTGCAGTATGTCCCTCCTTTGGTTTGGCTGAGGTATCCTCCCGCGATGATGCAACTTTACAGGGATTACGATAGAAATGTACCACATTCTTGTGTGTCCTACCCAGTGGCACACAATAGTGATTTGTCCCATTGCTGGAAAATAAGGGTAATAAAAGCTCCCGCTTCACTGAGCTTTGCAAGGATGAAATGAGACCAAGTTCAGGGCCTGCTTTGGTAATTATTATTTCCCCTGTGTTTCCACCCCAGGCATGGGGTAGAAGAACAAATATAGGGCTGCCTCCCCCTCCCCCCACCCCACCCTACAACCTGTCTTGAGGTCCCAGTCTTCACCCTGCCCTCCTAGAACTTACAACCAGGATACAAAGAAAGTCAAGGACACACAGGAGCCTAGAATTCTAGTCAGAGCAGGCTGGAGAACCCCTGATGCTGGCTGAGCTTGGCCCCCTAATAGTGAAGGGAATTGGGGCCACTGAGAATGGGGCTTCCCACGGCCACAAAGGGAGCTACTCAGCCTGTGGGCTCTCAGTCCAGGCCGTTGGCCCCTACACACCAGTGGTCCACAACCAGGGCGGCTTTGTCCCCTTGGGACACTGGGCAATGTCTAAAGACAGTTTTGGTTGTCACAACTTGGGGGGAGGGCTACCGGCATCTAGTGGATAAAGAACAGGGTGCTGCTAAACACCCTACAGTGTAGGGGGTACCCCCCCAAAAAAAGAATGATGGAGCCCCAAATGTCAACAGCGCTGAGGTTGACAAGCCCTGGTCCACGCTGAGCTAATGGCAGAGCAGGTGATGGGGTGAGCCCTGGGTCAGCTTCCGCTGTCCACTTTCTACCAGGCCCCGACTGACTGCAAAGAAAAGGCAGGTTTGGACCCTTCAGCAGTGTCCAGGGCTTGCGAAAGGGAGCCGCATTCCACCAATGGGGTTTGGCCGCCTGTCTGTCCACAAATCAGCACTGGTGGAGAAGGCCTTGAGGCTGACACGACCTCTGGGGCTCCATGGGCAGGGAGCTCATGGAGGTGTCAGGAGCCCCAGCCTAGAAGTGCAGGGTGGGCGGATCTTAAACCACCTCTGGCAACCAGATTAGCAGTCATACCCCAAGACCCTGTCACCTTTTCTAGGCTCTGGTTTTACAGAGTCCAAGGATCGGGGAGAGTCAACTAACCCCGGCACCTAGCAGGTTCTCAGTAAATTATTAGTTAAATAAATGCACTGTGATGATAATTTATATTCATTGAGCACAGACTTTGTGCTAGGCACTTTGCAGGTATCACCTCGTTCAATATAAATAATAATAATACTGAATTACAACCCACTGAATACAATAGAGAACCAAGAATACATTCTGATGAAAATAAATGACTAATTGGAAGATTGATGAGGAGCAGGATATTCACATAGTTTCAAAGTTCTTCCCCACAGATACTTATTAATTACAAAAGGGAACCCAGCAGATACCTCCTCAATCAAGTCATCAAAGTGAATGTCACCAGCAATGGGACACACCACGATCTTGTCCACCTGCTAGGATGCAACAAGGACACAGCATCATTTCTGTGATTTTCCTGCAAAAGATGCATAATCTGAATCTAAACACGAGGACGTATAGACAAACCCAAGGTGAAGGGCATGCTACAGAATAAAACATTGACCTGTAATCCTCAAGAGTGTCAAGGTCGTGAGAATCAAAGTCTGAGGAACTGTTTGCATCTAAAGGAAATGAAGGCGACATGGCCGTTAACTGGGCCTTTTTACCAGAACATATTAATAAGGCAATCAGTGAAACTCGAGTGGCTGCAGGACAGATGACAGTAATATATAATGCCACTCTCCTCATTTTGATGGCTGTATTGGGTTATAAAGGAAAATGCTTTTGTTTGTAGAAAATATACATCCAAGTACTAAGAAGGGATTGAAAAACAGGCAGCAAAAAAAAATCATAAAAAGTGTTCTTTGTACTGTTATCTACAAATTTTCTATAAATTTGAGATTGTTTCCAAATAAAAAGTGGGGAAAAAAATCAGAATTCATGGGGAAAAGTAGGAAACAATGATATCTGGAGTGAGTACCATTAATATGAATTAACACACACACTCCCAGCATTTTCTATGATGCCATAAGGCACTCCTACATATATGCCCAATGGAAATACGTGCATTTGTTCACCCAAAGACATGTACCCTCGAATGTCTGAGGCAGCTCAGTTCATAAGAGCCAAAACCCGGGGAAAAAACCCAAAGGTCCGTCAACAATAAAAACAGGTAAATTGTGGTATATCCATGCAATGGAATTCTGCTCAATAATAAAAAAGAACAAATACTGATACACACAACTTGGGTGACGCTCACAGTTACAATGGTGAATAAAAGAAATCAGGCACAAAAGAGAGCATACTGTGATCCTACTTAGATAAAGTGCAGAAACAGGCAAATCAATGTTAGGAATCAGGATAATAATTAGCCTTGGAGGTGGAGCTATTAGAAGCGGCCCCTGGGGCTTCCCGGGTGCTAGAACGGTCTGTCTCTTGATCTGGTTGCCAGTTACACACGCCGGTCCACACTGGGAATATTCACCAAACTGTGCACCCATGCTGTGTGCATACCCCACGAGTGTGCACATTTCACTAGGAAGAAAGGACATAAAACAACACGATGCTTTTGTAAGTCTTTGTCGGCATGAGGGCAGGTATCAGCCACATCGGAGTGGGGCCTATGAGAAGCGGGTGGAATGGACGTGGGGAGCGGGCATGAAGGAGAAATAAGATGCAATGCAGGCCTTGCAAAAGACCCATGACTATCTGTCCCAAGAACCGGGAGGCACAATCAGCTAATGCTCTGCACCTGAGTTTCAAGATAACCGCAGGAAAGGGTCCCCCTTACCCACTTATCCCTTACTATCCCCCAAAAGGGTCAGCAAGGCGGGCATGGTGGTCGCCCCCATTTAGGCGAGAGGACGGAGGCCTGGCTTGAGGAGGGCAGCTCTGGCAGCCCTACCCCCGCCCCAATTCTGTCTTCACAGCCTGCTGACCCCCACCCACCCCCTCTGAGGAGCCTCCCTCCTTCCTGGACACCTCGGTCCCCACCAGAGCTCTGGGGCAGGGGCCTAAAATGCAGGGATCCCATGAAGCTATAAAAGTACAAGCTCACGGCCTGGCTCCCTGGCCTACAGACTCACCTCGCAGAAACCCAGCTGGTCCAGTCCCAGGCAGACTGGCAAAGGTGCCGCCCAGCCCTGGCAGGCAGCAAGGCTCGGTGGACAGGTGGTGGTGGCGTGGGGCAAAGAGGTCATTCAGGGTGGCTCGGGGCATCTGGTCCCAGTGCAGCTGCCAGCACATTCTGTGAAATGCAGCAGGGGCTGACCCTCTCTGTTTCCAAACCGACGGCCCCTTTGGTGGCTTGGGGGTAGGATTTGGAGCTCCTTGGGGTCAGCAGAGGAGTTCCTGTTGGTTCCAAGGGCCTGGTTCAAACCTATGCTTGAATGTCATGGGGGAGACGCCTAAGAAGCAGGGGCAGAATACTTACATGACGTAATATCTTTATGCATTACTTCTTTAATAAAATGAATGCAAAGAAATCCTTCTACCACATCTGATGGAAATTATTGTTCCTAAGCAAAGAGCAGGCCCCTCTCTCATTTCTGTGCTCACGTGTAAGAGTGTCAGTAGAACATTCTCAGACAAGGAAGCACTGAGGCATCACTACAAAAGGCAGTTCACAAAACAGTTCATACAGGTTGATTCCATTTTGGCAAATGTATCAGTTAGAAATAGATTCAGCTGCCAGTGACAGAAACCGAAAATGACAAAGACTTCAATAACAGAAGTTTATTTTTCTCTCACATAAACAAATCCAGAACAAAGTAGGCAAGGTGTGGAGGTTCTACCTCCATCAAAAACAAAAGGTCTTTTGCCTTTTGGTTTCATCCTCCTCACCATGTGGTTTTCATACTATGATATTTGCCCCCCATGGTCCAAAATAACTGCTGAAGCTCCAGCCATCATATCTGACTTCCAGGTAGAAAGGAGGAAGAAACAGGGAGTGTGGGTAGGTAAAAAGATGTGCATCACAGCTGAGTCGGCCTCGTTTAAAGAGCATTCCCAGCAGCCCCACCTACAACTTCTATTTATATATCATTGGCCACCCCTAGCAGCAAAAAGCTGGGAAATATAGCCTTTTAGTAGGGCACTTGCCCCAACAACAGAAGGGTCCTACCGCTAAGGAAGAAGGAGGTAGTAAATATCAAACAGGCAACTTTAGCCACCATGAGGAAAAAAACAAATGCACATAGAATGAAAATTCTAGAAGGAAATGACAGTTGCCACATACCAAGCCTTCTCTACATTCACTCTGAGTGAATTAACCTATCGAATCTTTACAGAACACTATGAGGAATTTTATTATCCTCTCGTTACAGATGAGGAAACTGAGGCCCAGCAAGATACAGTCACTTGCCCCAAATCGCAAGTTGAGTGAGAGCTGGAACGTAGGCAGCCCAATTCTAGCATCTGGGCTTTTAGCCCACCAAAATGGTAATGAGGTTATTAATAGTAATGATGATGGCTAATACTAATTTGGGCACTTACGTGTGCTGACTGCTCTAAATACTTTGCATGGGTTAATTCAAACTCACAACCATCCTCCGAGGCAGGTACTACTAGTACTCCATTTTACAAACATGCAAAGTGAGGCACAGAGGGGTGAAGTGACTTGCCCAAAGGCACACAGCAAGTGGATGACAGGGTTATTTCTGGATAATGGAACTATGGGTGCTTTTCATTTCTACTTGGCATTTTCCAACTCTCCCACCATTATATGGAAAATCAAAAAGAAAACACCCCTCTGGGGGTCCAGGCTCTGCCTTCCCCCATCCCCAGCCCCCACCCCACAGGCTAGAGGGAGGCCTGTCTCTGCTCCCTCTCCAGCCTCGTCTCTCTCTTGCTCCGCAGTGCCCTCTCCTCTGCAGTCACTGGTTCCCAAAGAACTCTCCCTCTCTTGGCTCCGGGCCACCGCTCCTCCTGCACCCGCTCCTGGCGTGCCCTTCCCTCATTCCCGCCTGGAGAAGAGCGCCCGGTGGCTCCAGGCCCTGGGTCAGAGGCTCCTTGCCCACGAGGTCTCCTGGGCCTGGGCAGGCACCCTTCCTGCACCCTTCACCCACTGCACTTTGCCTCCCCCTGAGGGCTAAGGGGCCTGTTTTGTTCCCTCAACTAACTTGTCAAGGGCTTTCCGGGTGCCAGGCTCTGGCAGGGACACCTACACGCTCGATCTCTAAGCAACCTCCGAGGTCCCGCGTGGGGGCCCTGCCCACTCCGCCACCCTCCTCGCCCCCTCCCCAACCCCCGCTCCACCTCCTCCCCAAGTCAGCTGGCTCCTCGCTCTTTCCCCAACACGCCTGGAAGACGCTCTCGGCGCCCCCTCCCCAGTTACCCTCTACTCTTCTCCCCACCTAATTCTCTTCAAGGCCTTTATCACAATCTGATAAGTAAAGCTTGCTAACTTGCTAGCCTAGGATTCTTCATCTTCCTACACAGTAGGTGCTCAATTGATCTAGTTAGATGTGGGAATGGACTCGGGTGCTGCTCTTCCTCTGGGCGAGGGAGCCCAGGCCCAGAGAGCCCGAGCGCCTTGCCTGGGGTCACTCAGCAAGTGAGGGGCAGAGCTTGGGGCATTTTTTCTTGCCCCAACATTTGCCCCCTCAGAGGGTGTCCAATCGCAGTTTCACCCCACGGCAGACTCAGGCAGAGAAACCTCTAGCCCTCGCTGTAAAATGGGTCTCCTACCTCCCCACCTCAGAGGACACCTAGGAGGGGCCCACATACCAAAGAGCAGGACCCCAGGAGCCCCAGCTCCCCAGCCCACCCTGGCTGCCTGGCTTTGCCCGGGTGCCCCTCCAGCTCCTGCCCACAGCCGTAGCTAATGGGAGTCCACAGACTCACAAGGATCGGGGACCGGCTATCCAGCTGGGGTCACTGGAACTCCAGGTCCCAGGCTCGAGGATCCGGGTCACCCAAGAGGTCACTCAGGCTACAAAGGGATGGGGGGCTCAGGGGGCGGAGGGACACAAAAACAGAGCAAATGAGAGGTTTGGGGCCCTGGGGGAGGCAGGAGAAGGAGGCCTCACAGGTTCCAATGTGAGGCACAGGTTCAAATCTCACCAGCTCTTGGACAACTAACTTTGCCGCTCTGTGCCTCGGTTTCCCCATCTGGGGGAAGGAGGATGACAAACAGCATCCATATCGCTGGGTTATCGTAAGGATCAAAGGCATGGAAAGCATTCACGATGGCACCTGGCTCAGAGGGAGTGCTCAATAAGCAGGTCTGCCCACTCATGCCCTCCTGGCTAGGCCTCCGGTCAGTGCCACCTCTGGAGGCGGCCTGCTCGGCCCCCTCCCTTCAGTCCCCACCTGTCATTATCTTGTTCCAGTTACTGGATATTTAGTGTGTCTCTCCCTGTAAATTGTCACCTCTATAAGACAACAATCTTGGTCACCATGTGTCCCCAATACTGGCCTGGCACACAGCAGGTGCTCAATAAATACTTATCAAATAAGTAAAAACATGACTGGACAAATAAATGTCTGGGTGGTGAGGGGAAACAGTCTAAGGGAGGTCTGGATGGGACTTTGGGGGAGGAAGGAAAATTCTTTACATGTTTAGAAGGCTTGCTCACGCCCCCCCCCCTTACTCCAACTTCCACAATGTCTTAGCTGCGCAACCTTGGACAGGTCACTTTCCTTCTCTGGGCCTCCAAGAGGCTGTTGAGCCTTTAAGCCAGGGCATGCATCCTCAGCTTGGGGCACCCGGCGGTGGCTCCAGCTTTCATTCCCAACACACACTTTTCTCCTTGGTAAAGTTCAGATGGATGATTGCATAAGCTAATGAGGTATGAACACGTGTTGTCAATTCTGTCCAGAGCAAACATCGTTTGGGGTTCCGGGCTCTGCACCTCCCAGCTAGTCCCGGTGGTCAAGTCCACTAAACGGGTTTCAGGTGGATAGGATCCGCAGAGTCCCTCTGTGCCAAGGGCTTGGAGGGGTGTCTCGCACATCAGAAGCTCTCAATTCCCACCCACTATTACTATTATTCCCCAAGGCTCAGCCCTGGCCTCCTGGGCTCCCCTCATGCCCCTTCGGCCCCTTCCCCCATCTTCCTGGAGTCTGGACCTTTGAATGTGCCGGTCCCTCCTTCCCACCAGCCCCTACCCCTTTGCAGCCTGGTGACCCATGGGTGGGAGTCACCCGATCTAGGAAGTCTCCCCAAGTCCTCTGGGCACAGCTCTGTTCACAGTGCCACCTGGACACCACCTGCCAATTCACTGTTTTTCCCAGCCCTCTTGAGGGGCCTCCGACAGACTCGGGTTCAAATCCCCTTCAGGTGCTTCCAAACTGAAACCATAAGCAAGTCACCTCGCTCTGGTGCTTGGGGTGCCTGAACTTGGGGCTGGGCCAGGAGCCTTCCAGGAAGGGCCCAGGATTTGGGGTCCCAAACTTCCCCCCGAAGATGTTAGAGCTTTGAACCTGGCCCCACCCCTGCTCAACCTTGATCCCATAGCCCCACTTCTGTGGCCTCTTTTAGAACCTGGGCATAACGCCCTCCATGGGGTGCTCGTATGGATGAAAGCAAGACGTGTGTGTACGTGTAAAGAGCCCAGGCAGCACCCAGGAAACAGGAGACTGGGGGTCACTGTTTGGCAAGGCTGCTCCCGTCTCGCCTCCTTTGTCTCTTCTGCAAAATGGGTGAGTGGCAGCCATCAGCCATGTGTCAGTGACAAAGGGGGAGCGGGGAGTGACAACCGTGTGGGGGCAGATGTGTTCCTAAATCGTGACCCCCAACCCCCAGAAAGACTGAGCCACCTCCTTCCTTAGGTCTGGCCGGCCCCTGCCCTCCGCCTTTGCCCTTCAACCAGTCAAGTAACTCCTAGAGGCAGTGGCCCCTGGAGCAGCTGTGCCGTCGCCACTGAGCCCTTGGTGCACGGGGTTCCGCTGACTTCAGGACTCCAGGGTAAGCCCCTTTCAGGGTCACACAACAGCCCCATGAGGGCTCAGGTGAGCTTATCTGTGTCCGGGGTGCAGCCCAGCCTTCAGCTTTCGCACGACAACCAGGAGATGCCAGCATTAGGGAGGTCACCGCCTCTGCCCCCCCCACCCCCTGGGCTCCCACAGTTATAGGAGGGAAAAAGCCCTCCCCATTCCCAAAGCACCACCATCAGTGGCTAACCCTGGTCCTTGGCAAACCAGTCTATGAGGACCCTACCCCGGAATTCCTTAGGGAAGGGATCAGGAACCGGTTTCTTGCCCATAGAGAACTGACAGCATAAAGGCTGCTCCATGGCAAAAAAATCCGGCCTAATAGTACCCAGCCCCCCAAAGGCTGCTGTGAGGTTTAAACGAAGTGGGGCAGGTCGAGGACTCACTGGACACCAGGCCCCGGGCAGGCCCGCTGCTGCCGCGAAGACCGGGGCGCCAAATGCCAGGAGGCTCCCGGCGAAGAAACAACAAGAGCAAAGGCTTATATAACACCTCCTTCGTGCCAGGCACCGTGGGACGCCAGTGTGCGGATCCACCAACCCCTCCACTTACGTCCTCGCCTCTCAGGAATGCGGTCCAGGGCAGGAAAAGGGGGTGCAGTGAGGAGGGGAGGGAGCAGGGGTACCAGAGGGCAGGGAAGCAGGAGCCTTGCCAGGGGCTGTTCTGTCCCCGGAGAATCAGGGACCGCAGCCTCAGGTTCAAGTCTGGGCTCAACCACCTCCAGTCAACAGGTGAGGCCGCGCCTCAGTGTCCACATCTGGGCAGAGGGGGAGGGATGTTTCCCACCCCAAGGAAAGGAAAGAGTGCAGGAACCCTCCTCCCACCCCACCCCCTACCTGGCCAGGCTTCTCCCCTCCCGCTGGCAACGGACACACAAATTCAGACTCACCCACACACCCAGGTGCCCTTCTTAAAAAAAACAAACAAACCACACGCACACACATACACACACAAACATTTTCTAACGGCCCACCCCACTACACTTTCAAAAAAGTCTGACCCTGACTTGGGCTGGACAGGACCAAAACCTGAAGCCCTTCTTCCTGCAGGGTCACAGGCCTGCCTCCTGGGTCCCCAAACATAGTGTGGGGGTCACAGACCTCTGCGACCCCCCAAAAATAAAACCCAGGCCTGGTGCCAGAGGCCAGGTTGACTACCCAGAGCCCCGCCCCCATCCCCAAGCAGGGCTCCCAGCCACGGGTTCTCAGCACCCAGGGGCACTGAGTCACCCTGAAAGCCTGACCCAGCACTCTTCCCCAGGTCCGGCGCGCCCCATCTTCAAGCACAGGCCTTGGGGGCAGCAGGGAGGACAAACCCCAGCTGCACATCCCCACCCAATGGCCAAAAATAATATCTGCAGCCCCCACCACCGCACACACAACGCCCCCGCACCAGAAAAGCAAAAAAGTAAAATCAAATAAATGCAAAATTAAAGGGGAAAAAAAAAA